>JAYMSL010000063.1:0-50973 GCA_036897195.1 Plantago coronopus
AAAGAACAAAATCAAAAAGAGACACAAAGAGAAGAAAGACAAAAAACAAGAGAGAGAGGAAAGACCAAAACAAAAAGCAGACAAACAAAAGAAAACAATTGATCGATACGCTTTTGACTACACAAGGACAAGACGGAAAAAAAGAATTCTTAGTCCACACACAAAGAAAGAAGA
Organism: Plantago coronopus; assembly: GCA_036897195.1. Classification (NCBI taxonomy): domain Eukaryota; kingdom Viridiplantae; phylum Streptophyta; class Magnoliopsida; order Lamiales; family Plantaginaceae; genus Plantago; species Plantago coronopus. The sequence continues at coordinate 175 of JAYMSL010000063.1, forward strand.
AATAAATGAAATCACTACAAACAGAGAAGGAAGGTTCTAGAAGAACAAAACACAGACAAAATAGGAAGACAAGAAAAGATGAAGAGAAAGAAGGTTACGCAAGAAAGAAACTTTCTGGGTTAAGAAAAAGAAAACAAGAAGAAAAAGAAAAAAGACCAAAAAGAAAGAAAGAGAAACATTGAGAGGAAATAAAAAGAGAAAAGAAAGAAACAGAGAGAAAAAACAAGAAGAAAAAGATAGAAGAGAAAAACAGAACAAAAAAGAAAGAAAAAGAGGACCAGAGAAAGACGAAAAGCAAGAAAGAAAAGAGCACTTTTACTACAGTTTCATAAGAGATAGTACAAAGAAAACAAGAACAGCAAAAACAAGATTATTGAAAAAAAAGAACGCGAGATAGAAAGTTTCGAAACAAGGAGAGATACAACAAGAGGTTGAATGAGAAAGAAAGAGAAGATAGGAGAAAAGAGAGACAACAAGATAAAAATATAGAGAAAAAGAATAAGGGAGAGTCAACGTATACAAGCAAAGAGATTGGTTGTCCCTTACAAAATACCTAGAATTAGTAACCAAAGTAGCTCAGTGACAAATCACAGGCATTTCCAATCCAACAGAATCCACTAACAAAAGTACGCGCCGGAAAAGATAAAACAACCAATCAAAGTTATACCAAGTCATAAATGCGAACATACCCTGTTGGAATAGAAATAGATGGGAACCGTCTAGACACAGAGACAAAGAAAGACAACAACCAATTGCATTTATAAGAATCTCCATGAAATAAAGCAAGGCACCCGTCACGTACAGATGGATCTACGTCAATAAATCAACCCATTTTAGATAATTAGTACCAAGTTCATAGAGAAAGGCAGGACGAATTGACTTTAGAAACAAGGCAGTAAAAATTGCTTTTAGAAACAAAGAAGAAATTCACACCTAACACACAAAATATACAGACGATCCTTAGCTTCCTTCTATGCTTAAAAACTAAACACAAAACAAAAGCAACGAAAAAGATAGAACAAAATAAAATCAAACAAAAAAACAGAGAACTTACTAACAAATAGATACAAATAACAAACAAGCAGAAAAGCATTAATAAGTAACTAAACAAGAACCTATCACGAGAACGAATTGACAAAGAGACAACTAGATAATATAAGAAAGAATTGAAGTCAGTATAAGATAACAAGGAGCCTCCCACACAACTACATAATTCTTATACTTTACTTCCACAACTACAAAAGGACAAAAACAGAAGCACAAAACAAAGTAAACAAAGAGAAGAAGCACAAAATCCGTAGAAAAAAAGAACTGGAAGAGAGAAGAGACAGAAGAGCAGAAAAAAACGAAGAACGAGAAAAGAAAAACAAAGACAGAAAGCAAAAAAAAAAGAGAAAAGACAGAAAAATAACCAGAAAAGAGAAAAAAAAGACAAGAATCAAAGATAGATAACAGAAACCAGAAAAGAAAGCAAACAACAAAGAATTCCGCTAAATAATAAAGAAAAGAACACGCAAAAAGAGAAAAACAAGACAACAAAAAAACCAAGAAAAATAAAACAAGAAGAGAAAACAACCAAAAAACAAAGGAAAGAAAAATCTAAACAAACGAGATAAAGAAGAAAATAGGAAAAAAATAAGACAAGCAATAAGACCAAGACCCCGGAATCAGAAGTCTAACAAAGTTACACAATCCAAATGATATCCAATAACAATGCAAATAAATTAGCAGGAAAACCAGTACCCTAAATCAGAGTACACAATCAAAAACCCTTGCAATCACGGATAAAAAACAATGCCACTCATAGCCCAACAAAAGAACTTCGGAAAGAAAAACCAAGAAGTTAAATAAGAAAAGAACAAAGAAACGAAAAGAGAAAACAAAAGAAGAAAGAAAAAGCAAAAAGAAGAAAAAAGACAAACACAGAAGAGAGATCCCAGAAGAGGAGAGACAGGAAGAAAGAAAAAGAAGACCAACCTATAGAAACACAATCCCTATAATTAAGACTATACAAGAAACTGAATCTAACCAAAGAAAAAGACAAAGCTCACCAGACGTGAAAGCTGATAAGAGGATTAAGCTAGTCTACACCAAGCTCACCAGACTAAATGGACTTGGATTGTACGAGAAAATCCGATTAAAAAAGCAGAAACAAGCAAATACAAAACAAAAATTCAAAAAGAAAAAATAAAGAAGAAGAAAGAAAAATAAGAACAAGAAAAAGACACAGAAGAAAAATCAGAAAACAGAAAGAACAACACAAAGAACAAAGAATCCCAAAAGAAAAGAAACAGACAAACAAAGAAAGATTCCGAAAGAAGAAGAAGAAAGAGAGGAGAAAAGAGAACAAAAAGAAAAGAAAAAGCAGGCAGAAGAAAGAAAAAGACGAACAAGAAGAGAGCAAGACAAGAACACAAAAAGAGAGCATAAAGAAGACAAGAGAAAGCAAGAAAAAAGAAGAGAGAATAAAAAGAAAAACAGAATGAGAATGCGACCATCTGAGCCTAAATACGACTTAACAAGAAACAGGAAAGCACAAAAGAAATATCCAAAGATCAAACAATATTCAATTCACCGTTAGTCCACATATAGCGACACGACACATAGAAACTGCAAAAGCGCATACTACTAAAGTGAAGTTTTGCTTGTATAGAAAAATATTCAAAATTGGAAAAACCAGAAACAAGTAGAAAAGAAAGAGAGAATCACAAAGCAGAAAAACAAGAAAAGAAGAGAAAAAACAGAGATAAGAAAGAAAAAGAGAGGAAAAAAGAAAAAAAAAGACAGACAAACAATAGAGATGGTTCCAAAAAAGACCCTTACGTCGAAACTTCTCAAAGAACGAGCACGAAAAGAAGATGCCAAAAACCGAGATCAACAAATTCTCAAGCGAAAACAAGCACATGCACAAATCCTCAACAAAAATCAAAGAAAAACAAAAAAAGAAGAGAGAGAATAAAAGACAGAAACAAGGAGTGAAAGAACAATTAAAGAACAAAAAAAAGAAAGGAAATATAGAGAAAAGCCAAAAAAAAAAAAGGCACTGGGGGAGAAAGAGAAAGAAGAAGAATCCTAGAGAAAAAGAAAGAAAAAGAAAGAGAAAAGACAAAAAGAAGAGAGAAAACAGAAAAAAGAAAATAAAAAAACAAGAAAAAACAAAAAAAGAGAAAACCAAAAAGAAGAAAAGAGAACAAGGAATAAGAAGAAGGGAAGAAAGGAGTAAACAGAAAGAAAGAAAATGCGCAAAAAAAAGAGAAAAAAGGAAAGAGGAACAACGGAAGAGAGAAGAAAAAAAACGAATACAGAAAAGAAAAGAACCTTCTCTAGACAAATAAAAACCCGCATCTTACGAAAAAAAAAAGAACCGAAAAAGATGTAAACTTCAGAGAGAGAAATCCATACAGAGCAAACAAAATAGTACATTTCCAATACCAGAATGGAAAGAATATCAAAGAAAAAAGAGAAAGAGAGACAGAACAAAAGAAGAAAGAGAAAAAGAGCTGGGAAGAAAAAAACGGAAGAGAAATAAAGAAAGTAAGAGAAAAGAAGAACAAAGAGAGATTCACAAAGATAAGAGAAAGAAAAAAGAGAGGAGGAAAGCAACAGAGAAAAATCTGGGAAAGAACCTCGAGTAAGAGAAACCTACCATCCTAGGAAACAAAAAGAAACACATCTCTCTCAATCGAAATATCTACTACCCACAAAAAGAAATAGGAGAAAGAAAAAATACAGAAAAAGAAAGAGAGATCGAGAGAGAAAAAGAATCCGGGAAAAAAAAGATAAACACAGAGAAAACCAACCCGTGAAAGAACAAGCGGACCCTGAAAACATAGAAACCTGGGATCTTCTAAAATAAGGCAAGAGAAAGAAATCAAGTTACGAAAGACAAAGAAGAACAAAGAATCCAGTTCCAAAAGAATACAGAGAAAGAAAAGCACAGAAAAATCGAAACTCGAAACAGAGAAATCCAGGATCTTCCAAAAGAGAAAGCCAGAGACGAAAAAGAGAGAAGGAAGCGACAGAAAGACAAATAAGAACAGAGAAATCTAAACAGAGCAAACAAAAAAATAATACAATAATTCCATTACAATAAATAACAAGCCCACGCAAGCAAATCGGATCGGAAAACAACAAAGACAGAGAAAAGAAATTGATAAAAGAAAACAAAAGACAGAAAAAAAGAGAGGGAGAAAAACAAAAAAAACAGAAGAAAGCAGAAATAAGAAAAAAAAAGAATACAATCAAAGTAAAAAAAGAAGAACAAGACAAGTCAGAAAAGAAAAAGAAACAAGATAGAAAATAAGAAATAACAAGAAAAATCAGAGAAAAAAAGAAAGAGAGACAGAGACAGAATAAATAAGAACAAGAGAAAAAACAAAAAGAACAAAGAAAGAGAAGAAGGAAAAAAGAAAGTTCAGAAAAAAGAAGAAGAAAGAAAGCACAAAGAAAAAGAGAAAATAAAGAAAAAAAGAAAAGAATCCGAAAGAAGAAAACAAGAAATAGAAGAAAAAACAAAAACAGAACAAGAATGAAAAAGTTGTCTTTCCCGGATATCTAGCCCTTTTTAAACCAACTTTGTCACATTACTAGCTCTATTCTTTGACTAATTATGCAAGCAAATTCTTAGTCCCCAAAATATGTAATGTTCCGGGAGATTAGAAGCCACTACAAGAACTTTGAACAGAGAACTAAGTCTAAATACATAATGAAATATACTACTTTTGATAATTCAGATAGACACAAAAACCTGAATCCAAAAAGCAGACTACTCCTCCCCTTTCTTATACCTATCAAACTCACACCCACAGAAAAATACCTGTTACACTCAGAACCACATTCAACAACAACCACCAAACGGAATTCACTTACAAAAAAGAAAAACAAGAAATAATAAACAACAAGAATCAAAAAGAAGAGTCAGAAAGACAAAAATCAAACAAATAAAGAAGAAAGACAAACAAAAAATAGAAAGAAGCAGATCGAGAAAGAAAAGAAGAAATCGGACAAAGAAAAAGAGAAAAAAATCAGAGAGAAAACAAAACAAGAGCAAGAGAAAGAAAAAATAATAATAAAAAAAAAAGAAGGTTCCCCCAAAAGAACAAGAGAGAAGAATCTGCAAAACGAAACTCTTTCTTTAGACGAAGGAGATGAAAAAACAAAAAAAGAAAGAACAACACAAAGAATATGAAAAGAAAGAATCAGAACAAGAGTCAAAAAAGAAGAAGAAGAAAATTCAAACGAAACAGAAAAGAAAGAAAAAACAAGAGAAGAGAAAAAGCAAAGAAGAGAGATGAAAAAGAAAGCAACAAAAGAAAAAGAAGGTTCCAACGAGAACGAGAGAAAACTCCAGAAAAACGAGAGAAAGAACAACAAGAAGAAAAGAGAAAAAGAAAGAGAGAGAAAAAAAACAAGAAGAAAGAAAAAAAATCCCAAAAGAATCAGAAGAAAAGAAAGATGAAAAGAGAACGAAAAAAAAAGAATACGAGAAAAATAGTTCCAAAAGAAAGAAAACCTTAGGACGAAAGAGAGAAAGAAACAAGGACAAAAAGTCCAGAAAGAACAGAAACAAGAAGAAGAAAAAAACAAAGAAAGAAAAGCATAAAAAAAAAAGAAAAACAAACAAAAAAGACAAGAGAAAGAAAACGCAGAAGAGAAACAAAAGCAAAACGGACAAGAATGACTTCCCAGTAGAACAAAACCTAACCCACTTACAACAAAAAACAAACCACCCGTACTTAAAGTACCAAGAATACACAAGCATAATGAAATCAAATAACAATACATACAAATTTACAAGAAAACCAGTGCCCAAAACTTAAAGTCACTCACATTAAGTACCAAAAAACCTTGCACTAAAACAAAATAAAATACAGACCTGAGACAAACATAACCACATTCTACAGCAAAAAGCGGACTTATAGAAAAAACAAGAACATGAAAATCAGAGAAAACAAAAAAAAGAAATGAAACAAAAGAAAAAACAATACCAATCAAAAACAAACAGAAAAAAAGAAGACCGAGCACACCAGAGCAGACCCAGTCCAGCCTATTCTTGTATTAATTACATATATTCTAAAACAAAAAAACAAACACAATAATCCAAACAATAAAAAAGAAACATAGACCTTGCAAACATGCATAACGAAAGATTACATCATTAACGACAAATAAAGAAAAAATGACAATCAATCGAAAAAAGAAAAATAAAGTAAAAGAAATATAGAAAAGAGCAGTCACGAGTAGCAGAAAACAGAAAGAAAGATCGGCCATTTCCCAGCCTTCCCCTTTTCTTACTCTATCTACTACCTACAACACAAACAAAATGACAACAGAAAAAACTGCACACTAAGCCACCGCCTAGCAGCTACTCCTGCTTTACACCTAGGACCAAGAAAATTCCCTTTAAATCAGTAACACAAAACTAACTCCCTTCCAATTACAACTCCAAAGAAACAAAAACAGGACAGAAGAAGGACCCTCCTATTGACGCCCCCACTACAAATTCGCCCGTATATACAAAAGTGAGCCCATCCAAAAAAGATTCTAGCCATCCGACCAACTTACCTTCCACTAACCACTAAGTAAAGATTGTACTCCTTAGAGAGCTGTACAAAAGTCGTAACTTAGAGGACTGGACCAAAGTATTAACAGTGTGCGAAAAACGGATAACACAAGCAAAAGAAAAAGCATCACAAAAAGAGGAAATAAAACAAGAAAAACAGATAAAAGAACGAAAAAGAAAATAATAATAAAAAGACAGAAAAAATAGAAAAGAAAGAGGAGAGAGGAAAAGAAGAAGACAGAACAAGAAAGAAAAAAAGAAAGAAGCAGAAAGGCAGAGCAAAAGGAAAAAGATAAAGAAAGAAGTAGAAGACAAGTTCTACGACATTTGGACCCAACCAAAGAAAGAACAGAAGAGAGAAAGATGGAGAAAAAGAAAAAAATAAAGAAAAGAACGAGACCAAGAGAAAGCAGAAAAGAAAAAGAGAATAACCAGAACGAGAGAAAGGATGAGAAAACAAGGAAAAAAGAAAACAAAGAGAACAAAGAGAAAGAATAATTTCAAAAAAGAAACAAACCAAAGAATACAAAACAAACAGAACAACATGAGATAATATACACTCTCAGAATACAGTCTCCCCACCTTAGAGAAGAAAATCGTCAATCACACTGAAAAGGAAGCTACTCACAAAAGTTCGCAAGGTGTCCCAGAAAAGCTTCCATGTCAGTCATAGAACAACCCAAAGAAATACAGAAAGAAACCAGAAAAAGAGAATAACCAAGAAAGAAAACAAACAAAAGAAGAAAGAAAAAAACAATCCAGAGGAAAAATAAGAAAGAAAAAGACAACTTTCCCTGCTAGCAAACCTGGCAGGCTCCTTTTGTCAAATTACTATTTGTAATTTATAGCCCTTCTTTGACTATTCAGTCAGATTCTTAAAAGAATGACTATGAGATCAGAACAACAAAAAAACAGGCGTGCAGTACTAAATGTACCAATATGTAATAAAATCACAATGCAGACAGAACAAGAGAAAAAAAGTAGAAAACACAAGAACGAAAAGAAGAATGAGAGAAGAAAAACAACAGAAGAAAGAAAAGAATAAACTGGATTCCAAGCAGTCCTGTTCAATATAAGCAACAAGAACAAACTTATCCATTTAAAAAAATCAAGTGACAGATACGTCCAGCCAACAGACAGCAAACCCGAAAAAATGACCTCATTATAATGGATTTCAAATACAATGCGCATAAAACCTGAAATATATGCCAAATATATGGCTAAAGACATAAATAAAAAAAATCAAGTAAGTAATTAAGAATAGAATATACAATTGAAACAAAAAACTCACTTGAAAAACTATTCCTTACACAATTCTTAAAAAACCATAAATTCTAAGCCTATATTTAAAAAGAATTAACAGGGATTACACCTTTATAATTATAAATAATTAAAAAAAACCTCTATGACATGATAACAGAAGCAACCAACAAGTAAAGAACTAGACCAAAGCTCTCCGCGAAAATAAACCGAAAGCAAGAGATAAAAAAAGAGAGAAAGCAAATAGAATCAGAGAGCATAGAAAAGCAACGCAGTGAAAAAGTAAGCTAGTATAAATAAATTTTAGTAAATTTAAAATATATAGTGCAAGAAATTTTCTATAAATTGAGTAAGGGGTAAGTTATATGGAAATGCAATGATGTATTTAGAACGTTTGCTATAATTAATTCTGATCTATTTTTATGCAGAATATTTACAGAACACCTTACGTATCTAATTATTCTATACCATACTCTATATTTTAAGATTTTAGACACTATTAGTCCTGTCCCTTTATTTTTCTTAAAATCCTCTGAACCCGAAGAGTGATCCAATTCGACAAACTCTATATTTTGACTATAGAAGAGGAAAAGACTTATTCAGAAAAGAGTCGTTTTTACTCCAGCTACTCCTAAAATTGTCATGAAATCTAGTCCCCAAAAACGCCTGACGGAAAACACTAGGAACAAAAAGAGGGGAGTGGGAATTTTTTTAAAAAATGTTATGCATAAGTTTCCTCGAAAGAAATAGTCTACTAAGTATAAAAGAATTTGTACCTTAGCGAAGCAAAACTCGCATAAAAAGAAAAATAATGAAAATTACCAAAAACCGACTATCCTAAGAAGAGAAAATCCTTAATCTAAATAAAAATTTATATCGAATAAATTTATTTTACTAATATAAAAATGCCTGGAAAACTTCAATGACTCGACATTTTTTTAACAAAAAAGGCCAATAACAATAAAATTAAGGAAGGAACAAGAACAAGATTTAGCAAGATAAAATCAATAACAATAATAACGTATTAAATAAGAATATTTTTCACATATATCATATAAACAGTGCCTTAGTTAAAATAGATAGAACGCCAGTATGTAAAACCGAACCTTTGGATTTAACGCGAAAAGATTCCGTGACCGTAACAGAGAGAATCCTCCGCTCACCAGAGAACTTCCTCTAGAAACGAAAAAGATTGGCATAAAGGTCTTGCCCTAGAGACAAAATCTTTGGAAGAGAATTCTTAGAAGAAAACAATTTCTTCTCTAGGCACAGAGAACGGAGAGATCCTCTCGCTAAAAAGATGTTTCTCACAAATCTGAAATGAAACTTTTCCTGGGTAAACAGAAGGGAGAAAGCTTTGAAACGGAGTCTTGCCCAAGAGATTATAGATATTTTAGGCCAAAAAGATGTGGATTCCAACAGAGAAGACAAAAGGGCAGAAAGAAAAGAGAAAAATAGAGAGAAAGAGAAGCAGAAAAAAGAGAGAAGAAAAAAAGAAAATAAAGTTGTCGTCCGTTCTCTCCTCTTTATCATTCGACCTAGTAATCTTTACTTCAACCTAAAGGTCTCGCTCTCAAACAACCTGCGAGCTGTCGATCTCGGCCTGCACTTTCGATCTGGCGATCTCAGTTTGCGCCTTCGACCTTTTGATCTCGTTCTTATAGAACCCTTGATCTTTCTCGCTCTTTCACTTCTTCCCTTTCTCTCTTGTTCTAATTCTTATTATCTTCTTTTCCTGCGACCGGGCGGTTTCTACTCTACTCTTTCTCTCTTGTTTTTTTTCTTCTTTCTATTTGTTTGTTGCTTCTTTTGTTGTCGTCTATTTTCCAGTGAACTCCTTTTTTCTCTCTTTCTATTCTTTCTCTTTCCTCTGTCTCTTGTTTTCCATTCTGCCACTCCTCTCTTTCTTCGTTGTCGTCTGTTTAGAACTCGCGAAAGGAGAAAACATAAGAAAGATTCTTCTTAAACGAAAGTTAAATACACTAATTGTGTATAAAAAGTAAAAAACAATACACTCAGAAGAAAAAATAATAATAAGAAAAGAAAGATCCACAAATGATGTATAAAAGAAGTCAAAAATTAAGAAGCAAAAAACTGATCCTAAAACGACGTATGGAAAAAAAGGAATTGTATAAAGAAAGGAAAACATCTTCTGGATCAATCAAACAAGACAGAGAAAAAGAAGAAAGAAAACAACAGAGCAGACAGGAGAGAGAAAAAAAGAAAACAAGAAAGAAAGGAGACAATAGAGAAAAGAAAGCAGAAAAGAGAGAAGATAGGAGAAAGAAAAAAGAGAGAAAAGAAAGTTTCAGTCCGAAACCAACAAAAAGAGAAAAGAAAGAGAGAGAAAAAAAGAAAACAAACAGAAACAAAGAAAAGAAAAAGTAAGAACAAAGACAACGTAGAAAGATGAAAAAAAATATTTGTTTTTACATAAAGATTAGTGCTCTCGGCAAAGATCAGATTGGAAAAGACTCCCGACCCCGCAAACATTTCACATACTTCTTACACAAAAGTAGACAAAATTGCCCAAGCCCATGTACCTCCATCCTATGCATGCATATAGTCCTGGTCTACCCTTTACTACTTTTTGTTCTTGGCACGGAACAGTTTGAACAGAACAATTCGCGGGGTTGGCACAAAGCATTAGATTTTATATAATAAATTATATGAATTTCTTAGATTATGGCTAAATTAGAATGAAATCTTGGAAATAATAATAATAATAATGAAAGTATAGTTCTTGCCAGATTATATAGAGCTTTTGGAACTATGTAGTGGAGCAGAGAATCTTTTTATTCAATGGGTCTTTTTGAGTGTTTTATTTTCTGTTTGTGGCTAGTTAGAAGTTTTTGTTTTTCTTGGCTAGATCCAACATATTTTTATTTGTATTCTTTGTTTTTTCTATTTTATCTATTATCTTATTTTATTTAAATTAGATAATTTAATACAAGTTTACTTTTAATTAATCTATTATTCTACTATATAATACTGTTATAAATTATATATTTAGTTTAGTAATTCTAATATAATAAAAATGTCTGTGATATAGCTATTTTTTCTTACTTTTTTTATTCTTTTTTTGGTTTTTCCTTTTTTTTAATGTTCTTACTGTTACCTTCTGGTTTTTTGCTTTTTCTCGTCCACAGCTTAGAGTTTGGCATTTATTATGAGAGCTTGCGATTAGTAGTGCAAGGGGTCCTTTCCTTTAAGTAACACGGAAATCAATGTCCTTTATTTTCGATTCTACGTGCCGGGGTCTTGTTCTTCGGAACCTTTTCCTTTTTATCCTCTTTCTATTTTAACTTCACTCTTTTTTTTATTTTCTTCGATTTATCTATCTTGTTCTTTTTGAACCTTCTTTTTTTTTTTCTATTTATTCTCTCTATCTTTTCTTGCTTCTCTCTTCTTTTTCTTTTTTCTCTATTCTGTTTGTCCTATGGCTATATTGACATAGCACTTGTTTTTTCTTCTCTTTTCGCTTGTTCTTTCTTGTCTTTTGTTTTCTCCTCTCTTTCTTTCTGCTCTTTTTTCTCTTTTCTTCTCATTTTCTCTATTATTTTTTCTTTTTACTATTATTCCTATGACTTCTTTACTTCTCTTTTTATTTTTCTCTTGTTTTTCTGGGTTAGAAAGCTCACGAGTCTTGACACGTTTGGGAAAAGAAATTACTATTAAAAGTATGGTCTGATTTTAGACCCTTTGTATGAGAGTCTTTTTTTCTCTGGGCTTAGAAACTTTTTGCGACTTATCCGTGTTGTGAGAGTAGGTCTGCTTACTTTCGAGAAGGAATACCTAGGAGTCGCGAGATTACTAACTAAAGAAGTTGGTGCGCAATGCGTTGGTAGGAGGCTCAAAAATCCTTGTGCTAGAGGAATAATCCTGGATCAGTGTAGAATTTATCGATAAGTTACGGGATTGTCATGAATTTTCTTGAAGTGTCCACTTTCCTCTTTTTGTTTGGACACAGAGTAGGTTGTTTCCGAGTCCGCAGGAACGCGGGCAGGCGAGGAACTTCGAAAAGGGGTTCGCGCCCTAATTACAAAGTTAATTTTTCGGTGGCTGGATGCCTTTTTTATGTATTTATATACTATCTCTAAAATTTGTGGATCTATTTATTTCTTTATAGTCTGCTGGAGAAAAGCCTCTCTACTTATTTTAGTAATTTATGGTGAAGCAGGGCTGATATACCTGATGAGGTGGAATCTAGTTCCCAACTATATGAATTATGGTCAATCAGGAGCGTTTTTAAAATTGGACGTGTATTTAGGTCGGTACAAAGCCTAGAAAAGGCGAGTAGAAGCTTAAATCAAGAACACACCAAGGTAGGTAGAATTTGTATGCAGGGAAAACTTTCTATTTACAGGAACAAGTGTCCCGAATAATCAAATGCTTTGGACTACGAGAATGCAATAGAACCACCGTGTAGCGGGTCGGCAGGTTTTACTCAAATGAGAAGGTTCGGAAGATCCATAAGTAAAAATTGTACCGTAAATACGGCAGGGGTCCGCTCTATGCAAGGACAAAAATGTTGCCGAGCTGTCAGGGACTCTTCATTGGATGTCATCATTGACAGTGTTCTCGGATTCTGATTTTGTTGGTCATAGATGTTTTATAGGGTATAGTAGCGAAAATAAGAAAGAAGTTCGGCTAAAGCGCTTTCTTTGTCTTAGGGTCTAGGGTATTGGGGTAAAAAACTTGTAAAAGGCTGTCTTCCACCAGTAGGCCAGAGAAAGTTTACTATATGTTGGGTTAATAACGGCAAGGGAGCCTTGGAAGGCCATAGGAGCGGGCTCGATGACGGATTTGGTTCAGTAAGTAAGTGAATTGGCACTAGTAGATTATTATTAATAATTTTAATAATAAGGGAATTGTCAGTAACAAAAAAGAGGGTTCTTATTACGAATCTATAAAATAGATTTCCTAAATCTAGTAGGAAGGTGTAGAGTTGGCATAGAAGATTGTAGGGTCATGTATGTCAATATAAAAAGTGAATGCACAGGGACCTCTTTGCGGTGGCATGGTTTTCCGTTAATTGTACTAATCCCTAATTATATTAATTTTAAATGTACAAATTTGGGTAGACTGAAATATTAGATTAAGGTGTAACGCAGCTTGGTCAGTGCATTTGTTTGAGATTCAGAGCATTTGTGCCCGAATCAGTTCAATTATAGACCACCCTCTGTCTTCGTGTAAGGATCTTTTTTACGGGGTTTTGAAAGCATGCATGATTAAAGTTTTCTTAGCTTTGTTTATAACTAGTAGAGTAAAAGTACGATTAAAAAAATGAAATAAGAAATTAAAATAAGAAAAGAGGACAAAAAAAGAGAGAGAGGAAGACAGAAATAAAGAAAGCTTCAGTTTTTTTTTTAAGATAGTAGATAGTGCGGATAAGAATGTATATATAGTAAGTAGTTAAGAACATAAATATGCGAAAGGTACGCATGAGTTCTATTCTCTTTCACAATATTTCTTTTTCTTTGCGTTGTTTCCTTTGTTTTTTATTGCTTATTAGTTGTTATTTATTTACTTATAAATATAAAGAATTAAAAAAAAAAGACGGAAAATAATATGAACTCCTCGTTCTAGATTGCTTTCGAATAGAGGAGCATACTTCATAAAATTTTTAATAACTATTTTTACATGGAGTGTATTTATGTATTAATAGTAATAGTGTGTTGTGCAGATGCGTTTGGAATCAAATAAAAAATTAAAAAAAATTGTTTATATAAAGTTCTATATTTTGGTAAAGACGCTTTTTAAATGCCTTTAAGTTTTTGCTTTATTGTCTTTTTGTTTTTTCGTTACTATTCGAAATTCTATTTTAGCTCTTGAATTATGAATTCTGACTGTATAGCACGCTTCTGGATTTAGTTGAAAATAATATGTTCTAGAATTTTTAGATTTCCATATTCATCTTGTTTTATCTTGGATTTATTTTGTTCTTGCAGAAAGCTTTTTAGAAGCTCCCGCTAAATGGGAGTGAAGTTACGGGCAAACGGTTCAGTTTTTGTAATTGTTTTGGTCAAGTTCCCTTTTTTTGCGTAATTGTATTTATTATCTAAACTTAAGTAATGTTAGTTAATATTTTTATATTTTTCTTAATTGGTCAATTCTCTTGTTCTGTTTTTGTATCATTATCAAAAAAAGACTTCTCCGAGTCGTTATTATACTAGGATTATAAATATTTATTAGTATTTGTTATTTTTGGTTGGGGTGGAGTGTTTTTCAGTAAACAGTTCTTTGTTAATAATAACCTGTTTTCTTTGTTTTAATTATTATGTAGTAATAATTTATATAATAAGTGCTTTCTGGCTTTACATGTTTTTTAATCTTTTTACTTTCCATTGGTGTATAGGCTTTTTTTTTAATTTGTGTTTAGTAAGTGTAGGTTGTTTAGGGTCTTGCTTTATGAAATTTTATTTCAAAATTTTCAAGTAAAAAGGAGTTTTATAATCTTTTTAAATTATAAGGATCTTTTTCTATATAATTATAGTTAAGAGTTTCCTCTCCCTCCGCAAAGCTTTTATTTATCAATGCTTTTATATTAAAATTATATATTTAAAAAAGTCTTCTTTATACTATTATACTTGTATTTACTCTAGGTCTAGTTGAGATGCCCGGTAGTATTTTCTTTGTCTGCACCATCGTTTTCTTTTGTTTTTTGAGGGGTTGGATTTTATTTAGATTCTGAGGTGGGTTTTTCCTCCGGACCCTTCTTATATTCATTATTGGTTCTTATTCTTAGCGAAAATTTGTTAATTTTTAGTAAATTCTACTATTTCATTTTACTCCTTTTTACTTTATATTATATTTATAAATTAGTAATTAGTATTAATTTATATTAATTAGCATAACTACCAAACTAAGATTTTCCTTTTTTTTTATATTTTATTTATTCTTTGATTTTTTATTTTAGGACGTCTCTTTGTTTTTTGTTAAATTACTATTTGAATAAATGAATGGTAACTAATAGTTGGATTTCTTTTTTCCTCTATGTCTTCTTGTATAAAAAAGGGCCCTTTCAGATTTTGTCGAATATATTGTAAGACTGCGCTCCCTACTTTTAATATATATAATTAACTCACTTTCTTTTTTAATTTCCTAACTATTTTATCACACACCGTGTTAACAGGGGCTTTCTTTTAAAAAAGGGGAGGAGGTTTAAAGAGTAGGTCCTTTATTGGCTACATTATTTGTGTTGTTTTCTTAGTCATATTTCTATTTTTTATAAATTTTAAAATTGAATAAAAGAATTCGTGCAAGTTCTGGAACATTCACTCGAATAGACATTCTTAATTGTGGGTCCGAAAAGGACTAAAGAACTTATCTCCCATCTAGGTAGTCTTGCAAAAAAAGTTAGCAACAAAACTATAGTTTTGCAACTTTTTCACTAGAACTTCTAAGAAAAATAAGAACAATAACAAGGAAAGGATCGCACAAAAAGGAAAAGAAAATATTTCTCAAAAAAAATATTAATGACAATATATTTTTTATTGCTTGCATAAAAACATAGGGGATAGAGAAACTGCACCGTGATTTTTATTTATTAAGTAAAAAAGTGTCTTGTCGGAATTAACTTTATTTATATAATAAGGATTAAATTTTTAACATTTTGAAAAAACTTCATCTGGATTACTTTATAATTTTTTCATTGCGAATTCTTATCGACAACTCTGACTGGCTAAGTATTTTTATGTGCTTTCTTTAAAACAAAATAGATATAGTTCGCTTTAGTACTATTCCAAGCTTATAGGCAAGCTATTATAATTTATTATAAGATAAATGAGGTTTTCTTTTCATATAAATCTATTAAAATTCTACAATGGATTAAACTTTAAACTAAGGACGAGATCTATTTGCTTCATAATAAAAAAACTAAATGAATTTGTTTTAGAAAAAATGCCTAGATAATGCATAGATAATAAAAGAAACTTTTTAGAGTAGTGATCTACAAGTTGGATCCGTATATTGCCAACTTACTCGGTGATAAAATAATAGTTGATTTTATTCCATTTTTCTTGTTTATGCAAGACTTTATATAAATTATCACGACATAAAATGCTTTCTCTAACAATACAATAATACTTCAAGAGGCCCCTTTGCTCCTTACCAACCACGAGTTATCCATGGCTTTGCTATATTCTACTTCTACTTAGTCTTAGTTATTTTCTAAATAAATCTTGTTTTCTTCTTTATTAGGGACGGTAAAATATAGTATAAGTATAATTTAGCCGTTTTTATTAAAAATCTTATTCGATGAAAACTTTTGCTTTTTATCGACGATAAGATTTATTGAATTACATGTTCTCTTATTTTCCTTGAATTTTTTTATTTATTAAAAAATAAAGTCTTTTGACTAATAAAGCATATAAAGAACACTTAAAAAAAGTAGACATAACTACAAGCAAGCAAGGGTGCAACAAAAAAGAATTTGATTAAATATTTTATCGGCACGCACCTCTAAGCTGCTCTCGTTTACGTTTTAGGATTTTTGAAGAAGCGGGACCTTAACCTGCAAGTCTTGATAATTACTTGATGCATTGTATTTATATACATTATTACTTTAAGATTTTCGACGTCTTTGTGTGAATGTTTTGCACAAAGTTTTTACTTTCCTCTCGTTTTTGATTATTGTTTTTTTAATGAGATGTGCGAAATTCTATAACACAATATAATTTTCTGTTTTTTTATTTTATTCGATCATTGACTCACGCATAAATTTAAAAGTTTAGGTAAAACCTGGGGAAATTTTTGTATTAAGGAACAATTTTATTTGACGAGTCGACTTATTAATTACGATATATACACAATTATTAAAGTACTTTGTCTGAATGAATGCACCTTCAATATACAATTTTTGCATTTTTAAATCTTTTTGTCATATATTTTCCCAAAAAGGAATGCTGGTAGAATTACTTTCTTGTGGTAGAGTTAGTTAAGTAAGAGAATGCTTTTTTAATATAGAATGTGAAAACACTTATATAAGTTAAAGGTGCTTTCTTGTTTTTTGTCTCGAAACTTGATTTTTTTACACGCATATTTTAGTGATTAGGATTTCTTTAGACTATTTGCCAGGTTCTCCTCGGATTCATGCTAAATTAAAAAAAAAAAAGCTTCTCTAATAAAATAAAAGGGATTTGACTAGTGGAGAATGCAATTTTAAATTTTAGATAAAAGCAGGGGAGAAGAATATTTCAAAATATTGGAGAATTCTATATGTATTATATATATTATAGATTATGTTTATAATTATAATGTATATAGTATAGGGGAAGTTGTCTATTTATTCTAAAATATATTCTTTATTTCACACTTTTTTAATTAAAGAACTTATTTCTTTTTGATGATTTCTTGTTGTTGGGTCCCCGTTTTTGCAGATTAGCCTGGAGAAGTCTTTCTTTGACACCTTTTGGTTCTTTTGATTTTTGCGCACCCCATCCATGCTCTCTGCAGTCCCCTGATCTTAAATGAAAAAAGGATGTTTTCCGGATTTGCTCAAAGTCTTTTTTTATATTTGTTATTCTATATTACTATCTAGGTCAGTCCCTTTATTGTATTTTGGTGATGTCTCATAATGAACGATTAATATCATTTTTGCTTTTTTCTAATTAATGAATATATATAATTAGACACAAATTGATTTTTTCGTTGGTATTGGTTTTTGTGTCAATCTCTCTGAACTTGTTAGTAGTTTACCAAGACTTAGGTCTAGAATGTTTCTATCTAATAAAGCAAACAAAATAGTGTGGCTTTTCTGTCCGATTCTCTAAATTCTTGGAGGCTCACACACAGTTGCATTTTTGGGTATTTATCAATCAGTATTTATTGTAGCTTTGATTCACTATTGTTATTTATGGTTAATACTATAAATTTTCAATACACGGGGCCTCTGGGGAAGTTGTTGTTCTTACTTAATTTACTAGGATATTTTTTTCTATCTAATTAGCTAGAACATACTTTTGTTAATGCCGTTAGGAGTCTAATTCTTATTTATTCTCTGTTTGGGAATAATTTTTTATTAGATTATAAGTATTATTATTTTATTTATAGTATCATTTCTAGAATTATCACTAGATCTTTTATAGAATCTTAATGTGGGGTAATTCTTCTTGTCGTCTATTTGTCTTCTTTCTTTCTCTTTTTCTTCTTTTGAACTTTTCTCTGCTTTCTATTTTCTTGTGCTTCTCTTCTTCGCTTTTTTCTGCAGAACTCTTTTTCTTTCTTGTTCTTTTTTTCTCTGACTTGCTTTATTTTCTTTCTTTTCTCCGGCAAGCCCTTCTATAGCGAGCTCTCGTCGAGCCTCTGTCTGCTTCACATATTTCTCTGACTCCTTTTGTTATATTGCCTATATTTTACGCAAAGTCCTTTCTCTGGTCTTTATGTTTGCCTCAGAAAAGCTTCTTTGACAACAGGTTACCAAGAACTTCGCACTTCTAAATTTTAATCTTCTCTTATCTTTGTCTTTTAATTTATTAATCGTAAAAGAATACTTTGTGTCAAGTCCTTTGTTCGCTTGCTTGTTCTCTTCAAAAAAACTTTGTAGCTTCGGGTTTTTGAACAGCAGATTTTATCTGTACAGTGAGGAGTAATTTTCTGCCTTTAAATAGCGAGGACCTTTAGTTTTTAAGAGTCCTTTTCGAATCTCTTGTTTCCCTTAATGTTTTATTTTTGGTTCACTGCGCTCCCTCTCCAAAAGTTTTCTATGAACGTCCTCCGTGAGGAGGGGCACCGATAGAATGATATTATAGGTTTGTAGTTAAGAGGAGATGAACCTATTTCTTTGTATTTTGAGGATGTAAGCTTTATCCAAACAAACTAAGAATTTTCGTATTTATAAAAAAATTTTAATTAAAGCAAATAAAAATAAAGTAAAAAATAAATTTAATAAATATTAGTAAAATAAAAAATATGAATGTAGTTTTTAATTATTTATTAAAAATAAATTACTTATTATAAAGTATGTCTTATGTCTATTAATTAATATATAATATTATGTTTTTATTTTAATAAATAGAATTCTTTCGTTGCGGTTAGTCTAATTTGTCATTAGATCACGTTTTTTTAAATATTGGGGTTAACGATTCTAAACTTTCTCTATCTCTAAATTTTTCACTTGTTTGTGTTTTTTCTTTCATTGTTGGTCTTTATCTGTTCTGATTTTCCTTTTACTTTCTTTTGCTTTTTGTTGTGTTTTGTCTGTTTTTTCTTTTTTCTGTTCTTAACTTAGGTTTTCTTTTTTTCTTCTTTGTTTTCTCTTGTTTCCTTTTCTATTGATATCTCTTTTCTCTGGTTTTTCTTTTTATTGTCTTTTCTCAGGTTTTTGTTTTTTCTTTTCTTTGATTTTTTTTTTTGACATTGTTTCTTTTCTCTGATTGCTCTCTTTTTTCCTTTGTCTCTTTATTTTCCCCTCTTTTTTCTCTTATTTATTTGTGTTTTTTTTACTTCTTAACTGTTTTTTTGTCTTTTGCTTTTGTGTACTTGCATAACTGCTTTTTTGTTTTGTTACTCGAGTCTTCTTTCTTTTCATGCAATCCTAAAGTCTTGCTATTGGATAACTTTTTATTCGTCTTCTTTTTTCTCACTCCTCTTTTTCTCCTCTTTATTGTCTTTTTTTGTTCTTTTCTCGATTTCTATTCTTATTGTTTTTTCCCCCAAGCCTCTCCTCTTTTTAATCCTTATTCTTTTTGCCTTGCTCTTTCTTTCTTTTCCTCTTTTTAGTCTATTCTTTTTTCAATCTGTTATTCGTCCGTAATTTTTGAATCTTTCTCTTTTCAGTGATTTTTATTACGTGGTCTTTTTTCTGAATGAATTGGTAATGAAATCTCTAGTTTTAGTCGTTTTGATTTCGTTTTTTTGTTAGTATTGTCTAGACTAGTATACTTCCTGTGTTTTTCTATAAAAAAAAGCTGCGATTAGTCTTTTCGCGTATTATAATTATGGTCATCGATTGCGTATTTTTATAACTCTATGGAATAGTGTTTAGGCGTAAGTTCTTTCATGTACAGGTTTTGCTATTTTAGTTATTTCTTTTACTTCTTGTCCTTTTTCTTTTTTAATCTCTTGTTTTTACTTTTTTGTTGTCTGTTGTTTTCTCTTCTCTCTATTTTTCTTTCTCTCTTTTAGCCTCCTTTTTATTTTTCTCAACTTTCTCTTTTGTTTAACGAGACTCTTGTATCTCTTTTTTTTGTTGGGAAATGCTCTCGTGGCAAGGAGTTCTTTGAAAAGTAACAACTTCTTACTTTATCTTAACGTCTATTCTGTCTTAAAAAAATACAAACCTTACATTTTTAAATATCTTTCGGTTAAGACAATATTTTGTGTTTCTTAGGCGGTCTTCTATTAGCGGATTTTCTCTGTCCGGTTCAGTCTTTCTTTCTCTGATCAGTTTTTTTTATTGCGCATACTTTTTTGAGTCTCTTTTCGAATCCTTGACCCGGACTCTTTAAATTCTAGGTCTAGGCATGGATCTTCACGAAGTTTTTTTCCCTGAGTGTATCCTTTTGTTGTTCAAAGCGTTTCAACAGCTCTCCTAAAAATTCTTCCGGGAGTAACATGTAGACTCCTATATTTTAGGACACGAATACATATTTAATAAGTTAAGTATTATAATTCTTTCGTTTCTGTTTTTATAATAGTAAATCGTTAGCTAATTATTAAATTTTGGTATCGACGGTTTGTAATTTTCTAACAAGAATTTCTTACGTTTCTGTATTTCTTTTGAAATACTTTGTTTTTTTTTTTTTTTTAATTTGCACTTTTAATGTAAGGGTCTTGGTTTTCCTATTGTTCTTTCTCTGTTTTTTTTGTCTTTTCTTTCTGATTTTTCTATTTTTACTTTTCTTTTTTATCTCTCTTTCTATACTTTTTTCATTCTTTCTCTTGTTCTTTTTTCATATTTTTCGATATGTCTCTCTTTCGTTTTGCATTTTTTCTTTACCGCGTTCTTTCATTTCATTTTCTTTTTTTTTTTTTTTATTTTTTCTAATTCTTTTTTAAGTTTTTTTTCTTGTTTGTTGTTTTTTACTTTCTTTTCTGAAGATTTTCCTCTTTCCTATACGGTTTTTTTTATCCTTTGCTTTTCTTTTTCTACTTGTTTATTCTTTTCTCTCTTTTATTCCTCTCTTTCTTTCTGTTTTCTTTGTTCATTTTTTCTTTTGTTTTCGTTCTTTCGAAACTTTGTTCTTTTCTCTGATATTTTTTTTATTCTCTTTTTTCTGCTTCTCTCTTCTCTTATTCCCTTTCTTTCCTATCTGATTTTTCTTTTCTATTGTTTTTCCTTCTTTCTTTTGTCTCTTCTTTCCATTTTTTCCTTTCTCTTTTCTGCTTTTTGTTTTGCTCTTTCTCCCATTCGATATCTTCTTTCTCTCTTGTTTTCTTTTTTCTCCCACGCGTTCTCGTCTTGTTTTCTTTCTGCACTTTTTTCTCTTTTGAGCATCTTTTCTTTTTCATTTCTTTTTTCTCTGTTTTTAATTCTTTTCTGAGCTTTCTTCTTTTTTCTATTCTTTTTTCTTCTTATCTTTGTCTCGGAATCTTTTCTTCTCTGCGTTTTTTATATCTTCCTTCTCGTTCTGGTTTTTTTGACCTTCTTTTTCATTTTTCTTCTTGTTGTTTTTTAATCTTTTTTTTCTGTTGATCTTTTTAGAACGTGCTTTTTTTCTTCTTTGATTCGTTGTTTTCCCTTTGTCTTGATTTTTGGAATGGGAGGATCGTTAGCCATTTTTTATTATTTGCATTTTTTTTCATTTTAGGATTAGATTTTAATTTTTAATACACTTAATTCTCAGAATTTCTTTTTTCCTTGAGTTTTTTTGTTCTTAACCTTCATTTTTTTATTTACTCAAAACGGGGGATTGTATTTTTAAAATATTTTGTTTACTATAATTACTATAATTTTAAACAACAAACTTCCTTTTTTATTTTATTCAAAGCAAAAACCTATTATTTCTATATAATTTAAAGAGTTATTGGTATCTAGAGGTTAGGATTATTCTATTGCTTGTTTATTTAAGTTTCGCTTCTATTCAATTTTCTTAGATTTTCCCCTATTATTTGGGCTCCCGATTTTCTTTTGTTTTCCATATTTTTTTCTAAATTATATAAAAATAAATTAAAACTTATATTTGTTTATCTCTTTTGTTTGTTTAGAAATTATGGGACGTTTATTTTATTGTGCAAGTAAAAAGGAGTTTTAAAATGGATTTTTAAATTAGTCCTATCTATGTTTTTTTTCTAAAATTTTCCATTGGACTTTCCATTTATACATGAAATGTCTGCTAACTCTATTATTTTCCGAAACATAAGCACTTGGGACTATTTTCTTTGCGATTCAAAGCTTATATGTTTTCGTATACATTACTTTTTTTCTTCTTTATCTTTCTTTCTTGTTGTTCTTCTTCCACTTTCTTGCTATCTTTGGACGTATTTTTGTGTTTTCTTTTTCTTTTTTGTTTTTTTGCTTCTTATTCTCTTCTTATTTTGTTTTTTTACTTGTTCTTTTTTCTTTTTGGACTTCTGCTTCTTTTTATTTTTCTTTCTTTTATTTTTTAATTTGTTTTCTTTTTTCTTTTGTGTCTTGTTTTCTGTCTTTATTTTCTCTTTTCAGAGTCTTTCTCTCTTTTCTTTCTTTTGTTTTTTTCTCTTTTTTGTTCCTTTTAAAAATTAACAAAGCCGTTTATTTCAATAAAAATCTTTAGGACAACTTTTTTGTTTTGTTTAAAGACAAGAGATTTTTTTGATGTTAATTGAAACAGCTCTGGTGTTAGGATCTTGTCCTTGCGTTGTTCTAAGTGTTTCTTTCGTGGTTTTGCTTCTTAAGTATGCCAAAGAACAGTTTTGTTTTTTTTTCGACTCTATATTAGGAATAAAAATTATTTAAATTAAATGTTTAGTTGGTATAATGATAATCAGAAGCTCTCCGTCCGTTTAAAAATTGGGATCAGATATTGATAAAAGCAAAAACTCCTTGGTTTATGAGAATATTATTTATTAGCTCAAGATACTATAACTAGAGTAATTATTTGTCTAATTTCTATCTTTTTGAGTCCTTATTCCATCCATTTATGTCTTATCGTTATATAAATACTTATACTAAAATAACGACTATTTGTTTTTATTTATTATAAGTCTTTTCCATTTTCTTGTCTGACTATGTCTAGGATTTTATTTCAAAGGAAGGTGTATTTTTGAAATTGTATCCAAAATAAAAGTTCTTATTTAATTGCTGTTATATGGGACTAAAAAGTGAATGACTTAAATGGATAGTAAGCACTCTTTTTCAAAAGTATCGGGCAAAGGGCAACTCTCTTGCCGTGTTGCGACTAAGTAAACCTTGTTTTGGAACAATCAAAGAGCTGGCTTTCGTAGAAAAGGCATATGGTATTATTTGAGTACTTAAAGGAATTGTATCTACGAGCCTGTTTTAGTGTGTGTCAGTATTTCGGTAGGGAAAGCAGAGGTTTCTCACACCGGGGGAGCTCCTTGGGTGTAAATGCATCGTAGGAGAGTTTTTTCTTTTCCATTTCTTGCCTCGTTGCTCAGGTTCTTGTTTTTATCATAAATAATAGACAATTAGGGTCTAAAATAATAGAATGCTTTCCTAGATGTCAAATTAAATTAATAGGACTTGTAAATTGGAATTAGGAACTTCGTAAGTATGGAAATACTTTAAGCATTTTTGTTATTTCTGTTTTAAAATTAAAGAAAGTCCTTTTTCAAATGAGAGTCTTGTCCTTTCTTATTACTCTTATTACCGGTGCATTCTAGATAGAGAAAGTTTTGTGCAGCCTTTTATCTTTTTTATCGAATTAAAAAAAATGACTTTTTTGTTTCCAATTTCTATATCTTTATTTTCCCTTTTTCAATAGATGGAGTCATCACCTTAACCTATCCTTTCTTTTTAAGACAAAAATTTGTGAATAAGTGGTTTTCGCTTAGTATTGTATATAATTCTAGGAGTCTATTTTAATTAAGCATTTGGAACATCTTTCATCATTTATCCAGGACATCCTCTTTTTATGGTTCTTTACCTTTTTATCTTTGGGTTGTTTCTTTTTGTTTTTTTCTTTTTGTCTCTGCCTCTTTTCCTCTTCGATTTCTTTTTATTTCTTCCCTCTCTCTTTATTTGGTTTATCTTTCGGACTTCATTTTTCTCTCTCTTTTATTTTTTTCTTATATATTGGTTTTTTCTTTTTCCATTTGACCTTTCGTTTTCCGGGTTTTTATTTATTCGATTCTTTTATTTTTTCTGTTGGCAGGATTCTTCTTTCTATATGTATATAAATAGTGAAATCTTTTTTGTCGTTATTCAATTATAATTAGAT
Source organism: Plantago coronopus (assembly GCA_036897195.1). Lineage (NCBI taxonomy): Eukaryota > Viridiplantae > Streptophyta > Magnoliopsida > Lamiales > Plantaginaceae > Plantago > Plantago coronopus. The sequence continues at coordinate 24,319 of JAYMSL010000063.1, forward strand.
ATTATATATACTAGAATCTAGATTAATTTATTAAATATATAATAAAATAAACTAATTTACTCCGCTTTATATACGTAATACTTATATTTACTCAACAATTTATATTCAAGTTTCTATCCTAAACTCTAAAAACAAAAAAAAATATTGTATATGCAATTAAATACTCAACTTTTTCCCCTAAACTCTATTCTATATAAGTTAAAAAGTATGTGTATTATATTATATATAACATATATTTACGTAACAAAGTTCCAATCTGTTTTTTTTTCATTTGTTTTCCGTTCTTGTCTCTCTTTTTCTCCCTGTTTCGTAAATAGACGACAATAAATATTTCTTTTCGGATTTCCTAATGTTGTTCTTTTTTCTTTCTCGATTTCTAGAAAGGACGACCAGAAAAAGTTTTTTTTCTGATGGGAAGACATTTCTTTCTTTTTTGATTTTCTTTGTTGACTGACAAAGAATAGACACCAACGAATCCTGTTTTTTCTGCATAGAAAGCATTTTGTCGATCATTTTTCTTTTCCTTACTTGCTATTTTAATTAGGGAAAAAAAATGGACGACAACAAAACAAGTAAATAACAGAAACCAAAAAAACAAGCAACATGGAAAGCTACGAGATAATAGACGACAATAAAATACTCTTTTTTTCTAGCAACAACAACAAGAACTTCTTTTGCGCTCCTATGGGTTTTTTTAATTAATTATTTTGTTCTAAGAAATGGAAGACAACTTTTTCTCTTTCTTTTCTTGTTGTCGACTTTGGAATTCTCGGTGTTTGATTTTACTCTTCTTCTTTTTTATTCAGATTCTTTGTTTTTTTGCTTTCCCTTTTTTTTTTGACTTCTGCTTTTTTATTCTTCCTTCTTTTGTCTTTTTTCTCTCTGCTCCATTCGTGTTCTTCTTTGCTTTATTTTGCTTTTTCTGTGAAAAGGACGAGAACTTCTTGTCTCTTGTTCCTTTTCTTGTTTTTTTCTTCTGCTTCCTTTGTTTTCTTTTAATTTGTTGTAGATGACAATAAAACAAGTAAGATTCTTCGCTTTTCTTTTTACATTATTGTTGTTTGATCGAGAATGGACAAAAAAAGTCTTATTTTTTCTGTAATCTCTTGTTTTTCCCGTTTTCTTCCTTAGTAGTATTAAAATTTATATTGGCCATTTTGTACGGTCTTTTCACATCCTTCGGTCTTTTTGCTTTTCAAATAGTTTAATTTAGTTAGTATTGTTTGTGCATGATTGTTTGTGCATGATTGATTGGGAAGGGCGCTCTTTGTGTCTTTCTCTTTCTGCAAAGAATTTCCCTGTTTTTGATCCGACTTGTATAGTTCTCTCCTAAAGTGCTTGTGTTTTTACTTGTGTTGTTTATTATTATTTATTATTATTCTTGTTTTTTCCTTTTTTATTGTTTGTTGGATGGGGACAGTTCGCTTTTTCGTATGTCCTCTTTTATGGGTTTCTTTTCAATTTTTTTCAAAGTTTTATGTTTGGTATGCATTCTTAGCTTCGACTTTGAAGATAGGATTCTGTTTTTATATATGTTCGTTTAGTTGGCCTTTTAATCCTACATTTCTCTTTCATTTTATTTTGTTGGGATACTTTTTCTTTTCTGTCCTTCTTTTGCCTCTCCGTTTTGTCTCTATTCTTTTTACTTTTCTTTGTTTTCTAATTTTTTCCTTTCTAGTTTTCTTTTTTCTTTGCTTCTTTTTGTACTTTGTTCTTAACTTATATATTCCTTGCAATTGTAGGAGTGACCTTATAATTTGTGATCCTTGGACTAGTACGTCTTTTTTACGCTGTTCTTTATTTCTGGTTCTTAAAATTCTATGATTTGATGTTTTTGTATGTCCCGATTTTGACAGTTGTCTAATTTTCCGCTTTGAAGATTCGTGATGTTTGTTCTATTGTTTTCTTGTCTTATTTTTTCTCTGTTTTTATTTCCATGACTAAATTTGCCATGCTAGACCCAGGTTTTTAGTAGTGCTACTCGCTGAGTTCATCGCTTTTTCTTCTGAATGTCTACTCATATTTTTTCTATTAACATCCTTATTTTTAGTATAGCTTAGATTTATGTAGTAGATTTTGGTGTATGAAAGATTTGGTGTGAACTATTTCTTCTTTTTTAGAACTAGAAAGGTTTTCATTCATGAAAATAAAATATAAAAAGGTATATCTAAAATGCTTTTCTATTTGTGAAAAAACGAAATCAAACGAGTTCTTTTCCGCTTATTATTATTATTATTTTGTTCAAATAAAACATATAGAAAGGAATTGTTCATTTAAAAAGTTTCATCATGCATGGGTTGAAAGAAGGTAGACCCAACTGGTATTTCTCCATGCTTTCTCCATTTGAACATTGTTCTTGATTATGTTTGTTTTACTGTCTTCTATTTGAGAATTATTCGTGTTTATTAAGTTAATTTTTATTTTATGTTCTGGATTTATTAGATTTTTTTTTAATTGGTTGGATTTTTTATACCCTGACATCCTCTTTTTGGGGTGTTGTTGCAAAAGAGATCTTTTCTGAATGTTTTATGATTTGTTGGTAGCAGAGTTAGGTTTGTCAATAATAGACTCTTTTAGCTAATTTGCCGGAGGTGCGTTTTAAACTGTTTTTCGTTTTTTTGAATTTAATTATTATAAGATTTATATATAAGTACTAATGTAAATGTAGTATAACAATATAGTGTTTTTTTATAATTTCTTTAAATTTTTCTAAAAAATTTCATATCATATTATTAAAACTAGTAATAAAATTAATATAAACTATAGGATTATTTGCATTTATTAAAGCGATGTCCTTGTATTTTTTAAGAAAATAATAGCCTTTTTTTTTATTTTAAATATTATTTATAGTGAAAGAATGTCCGTCGAAGAAAGTTTATCTAGTCTATAGGGCGAAGAAAGCTATGTTCTCCTTTGTTTTTCTCGACATTTTTTGTTAGGTGCTTTCTTTTTTTACTCTTTTTTTTTAATTTTATTTATATATGTTGACTGTGAAAAATCTTTACTTTTTTATTTATTTCTTGCATACTCCTTTCCTGTTTGAATTGTCTTCTATTTTCTATTAATATTATATTTTTACATCCTTTGTTATAGTTAATTTTAGAAATAGCTTTCATGCCTTTTGCAATTTTATTGCAAAATTGAGAAGACGTTCCCGTTGTCGTCTACTCTTGAGCAAATACTTGTTTTTGTTTTATTGTTGCTTCTCTTTTTGTTTTTTTAGAATACTTCTTTTATTTTCCTTGTTCTTATTGTTTCTTTATTCCATGTATTTTTTCTTATTTTGTGTATCCCCTTTTATACTTATACTACTTTAAACTTTAATTTTATAATTTATTGTATAAGTTATAATTATTTAATAATATAATTATACAATATATGTGTCTCTTTGTAAAGACAACAATAAGGATTTTGACTTTCTTCGGAAGTTTCCTGTGCTTATGGATATGTACTCACATTTCTTTCTATTAATTTCTTTCTTGTGTATTGCTTTTGGTTAGTGGATAGTTGAAAAACTCTTGTATGAGACTATAGCCTCTTCGATTTGTTCATGACTGAAATTATTTCATGTTTAATAATTAGTCTAAATTAATTGTATTTTTCTAAGCACTTCTTTTTCTTCTGCTTTTTTGATAATTCGCTTTGTTTTTATGATAAATAGTTTTTTGCTAGTCGAGAAAAAGATAGGATCAAAGCAAATTATTCGAGTTAGTTTTATTTAATAATAATAATTTTAAATATTAAATAAGAAAACTTTAAATTTAATGTGTTTTATGTATTTTTCACAGATTTCAACATTATTTTTATTTATACATTTCATATAGAAATTAGTTTAATTTTAATGTAGTAGTTAATAAATATTAGTAAAAAGAGTAAAAAGGTTAAATTATAATACAATTATGTAATGCTTTCCTATTTTCCCTTTTTTGAAAAATACAATCAAAAAACTTCTTTTTGTCAACATTTTTAAATCAATTTTTCGTTTTCGAGGGGCTTCTGGTCCTTTCGAATGGTTTTAAATAATGTCTTTACAGCCTTTACAGTCTTTAATTAGACAATATATTTTATATGAACATAATTATATATTATGCTGTGATCTATTGATGTTTTTTCTTTTTTGGATCTTTTTTTTTTTAATTTCTTTTTATGTCTTACTGCATTTTCTCCTGATTCTGGAATTTCTTTTATTGAAATAAGTGCATCCTTAGTAGTGCATTATTATTATTATTATTTTCAATGCGAATCCTTTTTGTAGTGCCCGAAGCTTGGCTTTCTTTTTTTCTTTACATCTTTTGATTTTTTTTTATTTTTAGGATATGCCATTTTCATTTTTTAATTTGCAATTTGCGAGTGGCATCCGTAGGCCTGCATGTCTGAAAGGAGTCTCTCGTTAAGAAATGGTCTTTTTTTTGTTTAATAAAATAAAAACGTGAAATATACAATTTCTTTCAGAAAGTCTGGGGAGGGGCTTTATTAATAAGTAGGAATTTTTCCAATTCTGAATATGTAATATTCTTGTTTCTTTGTTATTTTTTGTTTAGCATGAATCCTTTTTTCTTTTTCTCTTTTTATTTATTTTGTTTTTTTCTTATTTGTTTTTGTACTTTATTTCTTTTTCTTACCGGTACTTTCTTTATTTCTTTTTTTGTTTGTTTTTCTGCTTTTTTTTTTCTCCTTTTCTTGTTCTATTAATTATTTTCTTTTTCTGCTGTTTTTTCTTCTTCTGATTTTTTGATGCTTTGAACAAGATAAAAAAGATTTTCTTAATATAATAAATTTTCCTGTCTAGCATTAAAATTGCAAGTGTTCAAGTAAGATTTTGGATTAAATTCAACTCGATAGGTGCATTTTGTCTTTTAAATATACCCCTAAACGTGGATGGATTGCTTTTGGGTCAATTAAAGTATTTCATTGTAGTAGTAAAAATTTTTTTGTGAATTTATTATATTTTTTTTTATATTTATGTATTTTATTATTTTTGAGATTGCTGCGGGATTTTTTTATCTAAAATTTATCTTTGGAATTAGCACACAAAATAGGTTGACTTAAATGTATTTTAATTAATATGGTTTTTGTACTTTGTATTAATTTGTCATTTGAAATTTCTAGGTAAAAAATCCTTCCTGTTTTTTAAACATATTTTCGCTCCCGTAAGAATGTCTAAGTATAAGATAATAAGGAGGAGGGAGATGCTGGTTTATGTATATTTCTTGTTCTTTATTAACTATTATTTTAAATATGTATATTTTTCTGCTAATAATAAAACTCTTTATGTATTGTAAGGGCCCTCCTTTTACGTGCATCCCCTTTTTATTATATGTTGTATTTGATTTAAATTCTCTTTCTTCATTTAGTCTTTTCTTCCCTAGATAATATTGTTTTACATCTTTTTGGAATCAATTCGTCAAGGTTTTACTTCTACGCACTTTCTTTAGTGGAAAATATTTGATGTTAGAATTTATATTTAATTAAAAGTGAATTATATACTAAAATTACAAAAAACTAGAATACTCATATATATATAATATCTAAATAGATATTTATCTTTTAGGAATCTATATGATTTCTATGTATAGCAGCTTATAACTATACTGTACGTAAGGGTTTTTAAATTAATAAGTTTAATTCGTATTTAATTTTGTAAAAATTTGCAGAGAGAGGACTTTAGTCCACTTAGTCTATTTTTTTATAGTTGTCTTTTTGTTAAACATTATATTTTTAGTTGGTTTTCTGTAAGATAATAGGTTTTTGTTTTAGATTTAATTTTCTGTTTTAATTGACTAATTCTAGAATTCCCTTCGTTTTTGTCGAATTAATCTATTATTTTATTAATAATTAGTTATATATATTTTTATTAAATTTAATTAATAATATATTTTTTGAAATATTTTATAATGTGTATAAATGTGTATATATAATTTTAATGATAAATAATTTTTATAAGTTAAATTTAATTTATAATATACTTTAAATTTTTATTAAAAAAGTTTAAATATTTCTAGTAAATTTAGAATGCCATATCTTATTTAATTGTGAAAAACTTTTACTTGAGTTTCTACTTGTTTTTTCATAAGAGAGACATTTCTTCTTTTTTTTGTTCCTTGCGCTTCTGTTTTTTCTTGTTCTAATTACTCTATTTATTTTTTTAATCTTTTCTTGTGATTTTTTCCTTTCTCTTTCGTTTTTTATTATATCTTTGTTATTTTTCCTCTTGGTTTCTTTCTTTAATTTTTCGTTTCTCTGTCTTGCTCTTTTTTGTTTTTCTTATAATTCTCTTTTTCTTATGTTCTTCTCTCTCTTCTTCCTCTTCTTCTTATTTTTCTTCTCTCTGCTTTTCTTCTCTCTCCCTTTGTCTTGTTCTTTTTTCTCTGACTGGTACTTAGTATTATGTTGGCCTTTGTTTCGTATTCATTCTTCTTTCTGTTTGGCTTTGCGTATTTTTCTATCTGTTTTCATTTCTGTACTCGAGTTGTGTTTTGTTTGACTAATTTCGCAATGATAGGTAAAAAAGCTTTGTCCGCTTCTATCAAAGAAGTCGCTGGGTGCTGGTGGACAGAATTCAAATAGTCTAGCGAGGTCGTTTTCTTTTTTATTTTCCTTTTGTATTCGTAATATAATTACAGAAGAAGAGCGAAGAGTCGGCTTAGATTCTCGTAACGCCGGACTCGTCAAGGATGCATTGATTGATTTCGACGGGACATTCAGTTCTTCAGATGGAAATGCCATCCAAGTTCGACTAGAGCTCTGGGACTCAGATAGATCTGTAATTGTGTATATAGTAGTGATGTAACCCGAGTTTGTGGAGATCAGACTCTTGTTTTCACTTCTTTCTGTTTCTTTCTTTTTCCTTTATTTATGTCTTTTCTCTTGTTTTGTCTTGTTCTTTTTTCTTGTCCTCGCTCTCTCTCTTCTTTTTTGTGTGTTCTCTTTTCTGTCTTTCTTTTCTCTTTCTACTTCTAGAAGAGTTGTCTTGGGGGTCCGGGGGTTTGCTTCTGTTTCGTATTTTTATCTTTTCTCCTTGGATTTCCTAACTCTTGTTTTGGGTTTCTAGGTAAGAGGTCGAATTTCTTTTCTGATACTATAGGTAGCTGTGAGAGGACTTGTAGCAAGCTTAGTAAGCAAAGGTGTAATAGCCCTGCAGGTAATCAAGATGTCGGTATGTATATAGTAATTTAGTCGCGGAAGAGCAAGGACTCCGAGACCAACGACGAATCTCGGTCAGAAAGATAGGGCTCCTGAAATGGAGATTCCAGTACTGGGGTCATTTTCATATTCTTCAAAGAATCTTATCGATAGTCAATCAAGTTGGGCCTGATAAAGGAAATGCACTCCTAGTGCTGGGGTACTCCGAGAGAAAGGACTAGTTTGAAAGTGGATATTTTGTAGCGACCAAAGATTCTTAATATTCTAGGAAGAATTGGTGTAGATCATTTAGTCAGGTCAAAACGAGAAAGAAAGGAGATGTGAGTGCTCGATTTCCATTTCTTGTCCGTTATCTGGCCGAATACTACTAGAAAGAGGTATCGTAGGTTATATTTCTAATACAAGCCACATTTCTAGATAGGTTTGAGTGTGATTTTCTCTTTTTTCTGATTCTTTTGTGTTCTTTCTCTTGTTTCTTGTTCTCTCTGATTCTTCTTTTCTCTTGTCTTTATTCTTGTTCTGCTTTTCCGTCTCTTTTTCTTTGTTTGACTCTCAATCTCTCTTTTTTTACTCTCTTCTTTGTTGTTCTGATTCTTCTCTTTTTGTCTTTTATTTCGTCTTTTCCTTTTTTTCTTTCTTTTTTGTCTTTCTTAGCTCTTGTTTGCTTGCTATCTTGTTCTTGTTATTCTTTTTTGTCTCCTTTTTTTTGTTTTCTTTTTTCACTTTCTATCTGTTTTCTTTTTGTTCATTCTCTCTCTTTTGTTTCTTTTTCTATTTTTTGTTTTTTACTTTCTTCTTTTTTGGATTTTTTCTTTCTCCTATTCTTTTTCTTCTTTCTGTTGCTCTATTTTATTGTTTCTTTTTTGATTTTTCCTTTCTTCTGTCTTTTCTTCTTGGGCTTTTTGGGCTCTTGTCCTTGCTAGAGCTAGAGTAGGGAACTTTTTATTTGTATTATTTTATGTTTTTGGTGGGTTTCCTTTTATGTTCCTAGGATTCTGGAAGATTTCTTTTCTTTTTTGTTGTCTGGCGGCTCTCATGTAGGCTGCTTGGTAGAATTCCGTCTCTAGCTCTTCCCCAAGTTTCTTTGAGGAGCTTCAGGGGCTGAAGACCTTTTTATGCTTTTTTTGGTTCTAGGTTTTTCCAAGGTTGTTCGCTAGGTGTGTGTAGGTGGGTGCTCGCGGATGTCCTGCCGTTCGCTGGATCCAGTTTTTGACCCTTCTCTTCTTTCGTAGCTTTTGTAAACATTAGTTGGGAGTGGTCTTCGTCTGGTCCTTCCATGCCCAGAAATTCAATCTTACTTCAGGGAGCTGTGTTTCCTATATGCAGTAGGCCCTGGGTTTTGTCTGGGTTGGTGTTGATGGTGGATACGTTTTTCAATTTCTACTAAGAGCTAGAAAGTTCTTTATATTCCGAACTAGTACGTCGTTGGTCCTTTGCCGCACAAGCAATTCTGAGGTTGGGCTAACCTTTACAGGACTTTTTGTCCAAGCTTTTCCCTGTCCTTTTTGGGTTTTCTTCGTATAGCTTTATGCCTAGGTGCCAATACAGAAAAAGTCTCTCTGATTCTTTCCTGTTCGTTTTTCTTGTTCTCTTTATTTCTGTTGTTTGTTCTTTTCTTCTTCGTAAGGATTTCGCTTTTTTTCTGCCTGCCCCCTTGTTTTCATTCTTGTTTTTTCTCTCTCTTCTTCCTTTTCTGTCTTCTCTATCTTTTGCCTATCTGTTTACTTTTTGAGCTTTTCAAGATAGTTCTACGGTCTAATTAAAAAAGATAAATTAGTCTATAAGAAATAACATTCTTTGTTTTAGGTGTAAGTTCATTCCTTATAAATCTAGCTTTTGGTTTATTGCTTTTGACGTCCTTCTTCTCTATTTTTCCCCTTTTTCTTATTATAATTCTCGAATTTTCAATTTTTGGTAAGATTAAGTAGTCTCTAGATTTTTTTCTTTGCAAGAGAAATTCTCTCTTTATTTATTTAGAAGCATGTTCTTTTTCCTTTTTTTCTGTACTTCTGAGGGCTTATCTTTCTTTATCTTTTTTCTTGTTCTCTTCTTTTTTTTTCTTTCTTGCTTCTTTTCTCTTTAACTTTTTCCCTCCGTTTTTTCTGTTTTCTTTTTTTGTTTTATGCTTTCTTTTGCTTTGTTTCTTTTTTTTTCTCTATACTGTATATATTATACTATTTTTATATTATTATTATTGTCTTCTTTTCGTATATGCCTTTTTGATCTGTTTTTTGTGAGATGTTATTAATTGTCAATGGCATTCACGTGGATATTCTTATATTTAGTATAAATATACTAAACTATATGAAAATGAGTCATTGTCTTCTTATTTTTAAGGGACGGCTTGGTTGTATATGGATCCCGGTGGATTCTGTCATTCTTCTCTTCGAAGTGTTTGGTCTTTTATTTTTGTTTTGTCTACTTCTGTCGTTTTCTTCTTCCTCTTCCCCGATTTTTTATTGTTCTTATTTTTGATTTCCTTTTGTGTTTCTTTTGTTTTTTTCATCTCTCTTGATTTCTGCTTTTTGTTGTTATTTCTTTGTCTTTTCTTAATTTCTTTCTTACGGCTTATGGATTACGTCTGTTTAAATTATGGGTTTGGTATATATAAGTACGCGGATATTTTATTTGTTAAGTTGGATTCTTCTTCGGGCAGGGATCGCCCTTATTTTGTTAAGTTTCTAAATTCTTTGCTTTAATAACGTGGCTTTTGGTATTTTTCAATATCTTTTCTCTTTTCTGTTTTTTTCTTGTTTTGTTTCTCTTTCCGTTTTTGGCTTCCTTTGTGTATTGTTTCTCTTGTTTTATTTTTTTTTATATTATATAATTATTACATGAATTAAATTAATTATTAGATTAGTTAATTTTAATTACATAAGTTAAATTCTTATTATAAATGAAATTATCTTTTATTAAAAAAACTGCATTAAATTTTAATAAGATAAGAAAAGGTTTTCTTTTGCTTGTACAAACTCCATGTTTTGTGCGAGGGTTTTGGAAAGTATTTTCTGTAGGCACGGAGTGGTACTCTTATTGGAAGTTTTTGTGAACTTCGATTTTTTATGTCTGACTTCTTTGCGTTTTTTCTTGCTTTTCTTTCTCTTGTTTTTTATGCCCTCTTTCTTTCTTTCCCCGCTTTCTTTTTGTTTTCTTCCTTTCTATACTACGCTGGAGATCTTTAGTTGTAACTTTGTTTGCTTTGATTTTTTTAATATTTTGTAGTTGGGATTTTTTTGGTAGACTTTTCTTTTTATATGTTAAATTTAATCTTATTTTTGGCAAATGACTTTTTGTTTTATCTTGTGTTTTTTTTCTTGTTTCTTGCATTATTTCCTTTCTCTTATTTTTTCTCTTTTTTTCTGTTCTTTTTGGTTCCCTTTTTTCTTTTTTCTATTCTTTATCTTGTTCTTCTTTTATTTCTAGTTTCCCTCTTTTCTTTCTCTTTATCTCTTTTTTATTTTTACACTTTCTTTTGGTACTTACTTTCTTTTTCTTTCTTCCTCTTTCTCTCTTGTTGTTTCTTGTTCTTTTTTCTCTCTCTTTTTTCTGTTTTATTTTTCTCTCTTTTGTCTTTTTGATTCTTTGTCTTTTTTCTTTGTTCTTCATTCTGTGTCTTTTGTTTATTTCTGATTCTTGTTTTTACTTTTCTTTTTTATTTATGTTTTTTGTCTTCTTTGCTTTTCTTTTTTTATTGTTCTTTTTCTTGTTTGTTGGCTTCTTTTTTTGTTCTTCTTTCTTTTTCTAGTTTTCTGCTTTTTTCTATTTTTATTTTGTGCTCTTTCTTTTCTCTATTTTTCTTTTTTTCTATTTATTCTTTTTTCTGCTTTTGTTTTTCTTGTTCTGTCTTTTTTTGTCTTTGTTTCTAGCCTAGCTTTGGTTTCCTTGTTTTATTTTCTTTGCTTTCTTGCCTTTTTTCTGTCTTTTTGATTTCTATTTCTTTCTGTTTTTCTCTTTCCCTTCTTTTTTTTTTGTTAATTTGCTTTTTTCTTCTATCTCCTCCTTCTTTTTTTCTTCTTTTATGTCTTTCTTTTTCCTCTCTCCTTTCTGCATGTTCTTTCTTCTTGTCTTCTCTCTTCGGAAACTCTGTTTTTCTCTTTTTCATTCGATTTTTCTCTTTCGTTCTTTTTTCTTCTTTCTCTTTTCTTTGACTCTGTCTTTTTTCTCTTTCTTATTTATTTTGGAATTTCTTTGCTTTGTTTTTTTCTTTCCTATGATTTTCTTGTTTTCTTTCTTTTTTTCTTATCTTTTGTCTCTTGGTTTCGTCTGACATTTTTTTCTTCTTATCTTTTTTCTTTTGTTTTATTTTTTCTTTGTCTTTTTGTAGATTTTCTTTTCTCCATCTTCTCTCGGCGTTTTTTTTCTTGTTTTCTTTTTTTGACTCTCTTTTCTCTGCTTTTTTTTTGTTCTTTTTTGTTGATTTCTCTCTTGTTGTTTTGCTTTCGATTTCTTTGTTTTTTTCTTTCTATTTTTTGTTTCTTTTCCTGCTTTTTCTCTTGTTCTTCCTCTTTTTTTGTTTGTTTCATGTCTCTCTCTCTTTCTGTTCTTTTCTTAATTGCTCCCGTGCTTCTTTACTTTTTTCTTCTGCATTTCTTTTTTTTGTCCTTTTTCTTGTTCTTCGTTTTTCTCTTTCTACGTTTTTCTTTTTTCATTGTTTTCTGTTTTTTTTCTAGTTCTCTTTCGAATTCTCTTTCTTCTAAGTCTAGCTCTTTTTCAAGTTCTTGGAAGTTTATATGTTTTTTCGCTGGTTTTGCTCTTAAGGATTCTCTGAGGAATGTTGTTTTGTTCTCGGTCAGGTGCTTTTGTTGCAAAGTATTTCCCTAAATTCTTTTTTTTCTTTTCCGCAGGTTTGGTTGAAGTTTTTTCCTTTTTCTTTTGTTGTTTGTTGACAACTCTTGGTACATTTTTGGTGGTTTCTTTTATTTAATGTATTGCTCTTAATTTTTCTTGTTCTTCTATTTTTTCTCTTCTTCTCGGAATTTTTTTCTTTTTCTGTACTTTGTTCTTTATCTTGTGAACTTTTTCTTTTTTGAATTGCTTCTTCTCTGATTCTTTTTATTTTGTTCTCTTCTTTTTCTGTTTGTTTTTTCTTTTTTGTTTATCTTTTCTCTTGCTTTCTTTTTCGTTTTTTCTTTTATTTTCTGCCTTTTTTCTTTGGTTTTTCCGCTCTTTCTCTTTTTACTTTGATTCTCTTTTTCTATCTTATTTTTTTCTTGTTCTTATTTTCTCTTTTCTTGTGTTTACTTTGTTTCTTCTTTTTCGTCTCTCTCTTTCTTTTCTTTTTTTATCCCTTGTTCCTTTTTTTCTGATTCTGTGGTTTTTTTTGTCTTCTTAATTTTTTCTAGTTTTCAGAATTTCTTTTTCTTTCTTTGTTCTTCTTTTTTCCTTGTTCATCTTCTTTTTGTCTTTCTCTTTTTGTTCTCTGATTCTTTCTTCTTTTATTTTTCTTTGTTTTCTATTTACTTTCTCTCTTTTTCGGATTCCCTCGTTTTAGGCTTTCTCTTATTTTTTATATTTTTTCTCTGTTTTTATTCTTTTGTGTTTTTGTTGTCTTGTCTTTTTTTTTTGTTTTTCTATCTTTCTCTTTTCTTTTTTTTTAGTGCGCAATTGAGCATTACTTTTCTTTTTATCTATTTTTTCTTCTCTCTTTCTTTCGGCCTCTTTTTTGTATTGTTCTTTGATTCGTTTTCTTTACATTCTTTTGTTTTTCTTCTTTCTGTTCTCTGGTCTTTTTTCCTTTTCTTCTGCTTGGATTTTTCTGTTCTTCTTTTTTTCTTCTCTATTCTCTCTTCTTTTTTCTCTTGCTTTTTTTCTGTGTCTTTTTTTTACTTCTTTTTTTCTTTATTCTTGTCTTTTCTTTGGTCTTTACCTTCTTTCTTCTCAAGGTCACCCTTTTTTATTTTCCTTAGTTTTCTTTATTTTTCTATACTTTATTCTTCCTTTCCTCTCTGTTCTTTTTCTTGTTTTTATTTTCGGCTTGGTACTTCTTTTTCTTTATTTTTTCTTCCCTTTTCTTTCTCTCCCAGAATTCCTTTTTTCTTTCTTCTGGATCCTTTTACCCTTTTTTCTCTTTATCTCCTCTCTTCTTTTCTGCTTTGTTTTTATTTTTGCGTTCTTTCTTTGTTCTTCCTTTTGTCTCTCGTCTTCTTTTCTTTCTATTCTTGCTCTTTATTGTTTTTTCCATCTTCTTTATCGAATTCTATGTCTATGATCTAGGAATTCATTTCGAGTATCCGCTCTTTACGCGGTTTTGAGATGTATATATTTTGTTGTTACCGACGCTTGGAAGTGTTTTATGGTTGTTTTCGGGCTTGTTTTGTTCTGTGTGCTCCTTGCTTGTTTTTTATATGGGATCTCGTTTTTGTTTTTTTCTTTTTTTGTTGGTTTCTTTTTCTGATTTGTCTTTCTTCTTTTCCTTTTTTTGTTTTCTTCCTCTCTTCTTTTTTTTCTTTTTCTTTCTATGATTCTTTTTTTTTCTCCCTGTTTTTTAAATTTATATATGGAATTTCTTGGTTTACTCTTATTTTGTTTTCTTTTTTTTTATGATTCGACTTTTTGCTTTCTTTTTTATTTCTTCTGCTTTGGTTCTTTTATTCTGAGGGATTTTTTTTTCTCTTTTTTGGTTTCTTTTCTTTCCTCTTGTTTTTCTCTCTTTTCTTTTTTTCCTTTGTCTTTTTCTTCTCTCTCTCTTTTTTCTATTTCTCTTTTTTTATTGTTGCTTTCTTATTCTTTTTGTTTTTCTTAATTCTTCTTTTTTCTTCTCTCTTGTTTTTCTCGGGCTGCTTTTCTTTCTGTTTTTTCTGTCTTTCTTCTTCTTTGTTTTCTTGTTTATTCTTTTTTCGTTCTTTTGTCTTTTTCTTCTTATTCATTCTTCTATTTCTGAAACATTTCTTTTGTTTTCTTTGTGAACGATCTTTCTTTTCTCTCGGGATTCTTTTTTGTTTTTCCTTTCTTTGTTGATCGAATTCCTTCTTTCTCTGTGTTTTTCCTTTTTTTTATTTTTGTATTCTTTATTGGGATCTCGTTTTTTGAGAACCTTGTTTCCGCTATCTTTCTCTTCTTTTTCTTTCTTTCTATGATTCTTCCTTGTTGTCTTTCTTTTCTTGTTTTTTCTGTCTTTGTCTTTTCTGCATTCGTTTCTCTTTTGGGTTTGGAATTGCTTTTTTTTCTTGTTCCTCTCTTAATGTCCTCTTTTCTTATTCTGTGTTTTTTTTCTATTCTTGTCTTTCTTGCTCTTGTTTTCTGTCTTCTTGTTTCTTTCTCCTTTCTGATTTTTTTTCTCTCTTTTTTTTTCTTTTTGTCTTTCCCTTAGTTTTTTCTTTCTTCGTCTGGTTCTCTATTTTGGCGAATCTTTTTTTTGCGGCTTTCGTTATTTGAGAACCTTTCTTCCTCTTCTTCCTTTCCTTTTTTTTGTTTTCTTTTTTCCTTGCTTTTCTTGTCTTTTTCTGGTTCTGGTGGGACCTCTCTTGCGTTCGTTTTTGTTTTTTTGGAACTTTTTTGTTCTGATTATTTTTTTGCTTCTTTCTCTTTTTTATGCTGTTCTTTCTTATTTGTCTTTTCTCTTGTTCTGATTTTTTTCTCTTTCTTCTTCTTCTTCTTTTTCTTTGTTTCGTTCTTCTGGAGTTTTCTCTTTCTTTATCTTTCTTCTTCTTTGTTTTCTCTTGTTTTCTTTCTTTTTTTATCTATCTTTCTTTTATTTCTTCTTCTTTCTTCTGCCATCCTCTTTCTTTCTCTCTTTTTCTTTTCTTCTTTCTGGTTTCCCTCTTGCTCTCTTTCTTTTCTTCTTTGTTTTTCTATCTCTCTTCTTTCTTTTTGGAGGATCCTAGGTTTTTTCTGTCTCGAGGGTCCGTTTGCTCTTTTGCGGCTTGGTTTTTTCAATGCTTTTTTCTATTTCCCTGCTTCCTTTTCTGTCTCGATCTTTCCCTGTATTCTTTGTTTCCTTGATTGCTTGCTTTCCTTTGGGTAGATTGACTATTGGTCTTTTTCTGTCCGAGCATTCTGGGTATGAAATGTCCCTGCTCTTTGCCTTATGTTTCTTTCTTGCTTTGTTTCTCTCTATCTTTTCTTTGTCTTCTTTCTCTCTATCTTTTTTCTTTGTTTCTGAACTCCCTATTTCTCTGTTTTTCTCGTTTTTTTGTTCACTTTCTCTCTGTTTGTATCTTTTCTTTCTCTTCTTTTCCACTTTCTCTTTTCTTCTTATTGTTTCTTTTTTCTCTTTCTTTCTCTTGTTTCTGCTTTTTTTTTCGTATTTTTTCTTTTTTGTTCTTGTTTTCCTTTCTTCTCTTATTTTTTCTATTTTTCTTCGTTTGTGTTTTGTTATTTTCGAATCGTCCTCTTTTTTGTTTTCTTTTTTCAACGGGTCCTCTCGATCTCGTTTTTCTGGAACCTTCTTTCTTGCCTCTTTTTTGTTTCCTTTCTTTCTTCTTTTTCTGTTTGTTCTTCGTCTTTTCTTTCTCTCAGATTTTTTCGTCTGGTTTCTTTTCTTCTTTTTCTATTGTTTTCTGATTTATTTTCTCTTGTTCTTTCTGTTTTTTTCTGACTTTTTCTTTTGCTTTTTTCGTTTTTTTCTTTTTTCTCTCCCTGTCTCTGATTCTTCTTCTTTGCCTACTCTTTTTTCTTCTTTTTCTCTTCCCAAGTCTGAAAGTCTTTCTTTTTGCTCTCTTCTTTTTGTTTTTTTCTTTGTTCCTTTTCTTCTTTCATCTTTTTGTTCTTTTTTTGCTTTTTGATTCTTTTTCTCCGATTTCTTCTCTCTTTATTTTATCTTTCTTCTCTTTTTTGCTCTGTCTTTCCGTTTTATCTTTCTTTTTCTCTTTGCCTGTTCCTTTTTCTGCTCTCTTTCTTCTCTGGTTTTCTTTGTCTTTCCTCTTTTTTTTCTTCTTTGCGTTTTCTTTGCTTTCTTCTTCTTCTTTTTTGTTTTTCGTGATTTTGCTTCTTTGATTTACTCGTTCTGGGTGATAAGGTCTAGTTGGCAGGGAATGGAAGTAGGCAGTGGATTTGGTATTCTTTTTTCACGAATGGAATTTACGGCTTATGTTTGGCAATTATGTTTAGTAGATGTTTTGTTGGTTTAGTTCATTCTAAAAGTTTTTTTCTATTTTAGTTTTTACGAGGGTTTCCCCGAGGTCGTTTTTCTCTCTTTTTCTCTTGTTTCTTCTTTCTATTTTATTCTCTCTTTTCTTTTGTTGTTTTCTTTTCTCTTTTTTGTTCTTTTGGCTGTGTTCTTTTTTTGTTGTTTTTCTTGTTGTTCTCTGTCTGACTCTCTTTCTTCGTCCTGTCTTCTTTCCTTCTTATTTCTTTTTTCTCGTATTCCTTCTTTTTGTTTTCTTTCTTGTATTCTTTAGCCCTTTTCTTTGGTTTTTTGACCTTCTTCCTTTGGGGAACCTTTTCTCTTTCTCTCGCGGTTTTCGAACTTAGGATGGGAAGTCTCTTTCTTCTGGAATTCTTTCTTTTGGAAATCTTCTTTCTTTCGTTCTTTTTTATCACCTTCATCATCATTTTTTTGTCTTCATATCTTGTTTTCTTCGTCTGTTTCTTGTTCTGTCTCTGTTTTTCTCTTCTTCTTTTTGTTTTGTTTCTCCTTCTCTTTTTTTGAACTTAGGTTTCTTTCTTAAGCTTGGATTGGAGGTCTTGTTTTTCTTTCTTTGTTTTGGTCTCGTTCTTTCTCTCTATCTCTCGTTCCTTTTTTTGCTTTTTTCTTCTCTCTTTGTTTTTATACTCTCTTTGTTTTTCTGTTCTTTTTTTTTACTCTCTTTTTTCTTTTTGTTTCTTTCTCTTAACTTTCCCTCCGGCCTCTCGGCCTCGGTCTTTCAGAATCTTCGACCTTTTTATTTGGGTTTTTCAGCACCTTCGGCTATTTTGTCTTCGTTGCTTTGGAAGCTTTTACCTAAGGGTCTTTCTCTTTTGGAAGCTTCTCTCTTTCTCTCTCTATTTTCCTATTTTTCTTTTTTTCTCTCTCTCTGATTTTTCTCTGTCTTTTTTGTTCTTTTTTCTCTCTTTGTTTCTGGCTTAGCTGCGTCTCTTTTCTTTTTTTCTCTCTTTCTTGCTTTCTGTCTCTTATTCTTTTCTTTCTTTCTTTCTTTTGCATTTCTTTTCTCTTTCTTGTCTTTTTTCTGCTTTTCTTTATTTCTTTTTCTTCTTTCTTTTTCTCTCTTCTTTGTTTTTCGTTTTTCTTCTCTTTTCCTTTTGTTTTCTTTCTCCTCTTCTTTTTTCTTTTTCTGTCTTTTTTTTCTTGTTCTTGTTTGTTCTTCTCTTTCTCTTTTTTCTGCTTTTTCTTCTCCGCTCAGATTGTCCTCTTTCCTCTCTGTCTGTTTTGTTCTCTCTTCTCTTTTTTTTTCTCCGGCTCTCGCTTCGATTTCGTTTTTCTGGAACCTTCCCTCTTTCTCGCGCGGCCTCGGTCCTTCTTTCTTCCTTCTTGTTCTTCTCCTCTCCACTTTCTTCTTGTCTTTCTTGTTTCTTGTCTTTCTTCCCTGTTGTCTCTTTGTTGTCTCATTCTTTCTCTGTGTCTCGTTTTTTATTTCTTCTGTTTTTCTTCTTTTTCTATTTTCTTTTCTTGTTCTCTCTCTTTTTTTTTCTTTCCTCTTTTTTGTTCTGTTTTCCTTTTCCTCTGTCTTTTTTTTACTTTTATATTATTTTTTTGGAACTTCCCTATCGACCCTATTGACATCCTTCACGAATATCTTCTTCCCTGTTGTCTCTTTCTTTTATCTGATTCTTCTTTTTCTTGTCTTTTTTTTTTCTGTCTTTGTTGTTTCTCTTTTCCTTCTCTCTGTTTTCTCTTTCTTATTTTGTGTTTTTCTTTTTTTCTTTCTGGGAACTTCTTTCTCTTTTTCCTTTATCGGGATCTCTTTCTTCTTTTTTCCTTTTTCTCTTGTCTTTTTGTCGTCTTTTCTTTCTTCTTTCTCTTCTTTTCTGTCTTTGTTCCAAGGATTTCTGTCCTTCTTTTTTCTCTTTGGAATTCTGTCTTCTTTTGCTTTTTGTCTTGTTTTCTTATCTTTTTGCTCTTTCTCTTTTTTTGTTGTACTTTTTTCTCTGATTCTTTCTTTTTCTGTTCTTTTTTCTTTCTTTTTCTTGTTTTTCTACTTTGTTCTTGTTTCTTGCTTTTTTTCCTTTTCACTGCAAGTTTTTGTTTTGTATTTGCTTATAATTTTCGAATGGAATTTTCCTGGACACCAAGAGTTAAATGACTAGGGTAAGCTTTGGCTTGTTATTTTGTTATATTTTGCCTGTTATTTCGGAATAGTAGGTCGGATTTTCTTTTTTCCTCTCTCTTTTTTCTTTCTTTTTGCTTATCTCTTTTTCTGATTTTTTTCTCTTTGTTGTTCTTGTTTTCTGTTCTTTTTGTTTTCTCTTTCTGCGTCTCTCTCTTATTTTTTTGTTGTTTTGTCTTGCATCATTTCTTGTTCTTTATTTTGTAAGTGAATTCTGGTTGGTTGTTGCTGTTGAATGTGGCTCTGAGTGTAACAGGTATCTTTTCCGTGGGTTTGTGTTTGGTAGGCATACGAAGAAGAAGGGGTAGTCTGCGTTTTAGATCCTGGTTTTCGTGTCAATTTATTTGAAAGTAGTATTTTATTATGATTGTGTATTCTTGTTAGACTTAGTTCTCTGTTCCAGGTTCTTTTATTGGCTTTGTATTTCTAGGGACATTCTTTCTTTTGGGGACTAGGAATCTGTCTGCATAGTTAGTCAAAGAAGGGCTATAAGTAGGGCTAGTAATGTGTCAAAGTAAAGGGCTGGATATCCGGGAAAGACAACTTTTTCATTCTTGCTCTGTTTTGTTTTTGTTTGTTTTCTTTTTCTTCTTTCTGATTCTTTTCTTTGTCTTCTTTTATTTTGGAACCTTCTTTCTTTTTTTTTGTGATTCTGGAACCATCTCTCTTTTTCTAGATTTTTCAGTTCTGCTTTCTGTTTCTCAGCATAGTTGTTTTCTCTGTCTGGGAAGGGGTCGTTTTTTGGATTCGCTTTCTCTCTTGGTTTTTTCTTTTTCTCCCTCCTGTGCCTTTTTCTTTTGTTTGCTTATCTTCCTGCTTTTTTTTGTCTTCTTTCTTCTTTATCCTTGCTTTCTTTTTTCCTCTCATCTTTTTTCTCTCTTCTTTTTTTCTTCTCTATTCTCTTGTTTTCTTTGTTGTTCTTTTTCTCTTTTGTTTTTCTCTCTTTCTGTCTTTCTTTCTCTGATTCTTCTTTTTCTTTTCTCTGTCTTCTTTCTTTGTTTTGTTGAGGATTCTGGTTCTTTCTCTCGACCGCGTTTCTTTCTTTCTTTTTCTCTTTTTCTTCCCAACGGACCCTTTTTTGTTTTGGAACTTTATTTTCTTGTATTTTTCCTTTTGTTTTAGTCTTTATCTATGTTTTTTCTCTCTTTTTCCTTTCTTCTTGTTTTTTCTATTTATTTTGTCTTTCTTCTTGGGGATTTTTCTTTCTTCCTTTCTTCTTTTTTGTTTGCTCTCTTTTTTTTCTTTTTTCTGTTCTTGTCCTTCTTTCCTGCGTTTGTTTTGTAAGATGTGAAATTTTTTCTTCGTCTCGAACTCTGTTTTCTTTTTCTTTTGTTTTTTCCTATTTCTATTCTGTTTCTTTGCCTTTTCTTTCTCTCGTTCTTTTTCTTTACTTTGTAGTGTGAGTTTCGTTCCTGTGTAACCTTTTTTCTTTCTTTTTCTTTTGGTCTCGTTCTTTCTTTAGCTTCTTGTTCTGCTTCTTCCTCTTGTTCTTTCCCATCTTCTTCTGCTTTTTCATCTGACTTATCTGATTTTTCACCTTTTGATTCTTTTTCTGATTCTTTCTCTTGTTCTTTTCTTTGTTGTTCTTTCTCTTTCTTGCTTTTTCTATCTCTCTTTTTCTTTCTTCTGCATCTCTTCCTTTTTTGTTCTTTTTTTTTCTTTTCTCTTTTTTCTTCTTGTCTCTACTGTTGTTTTCTTTCTTGCTCTTCTTCTTCTTTTCTTTTGTCTCTCTTCTTTCTTGCTTTTTTTTTGTCTTTCCTTTCTCTCTCTCTTTTTTTATTTCTATCTTTTTTTTCAAAAAAACTCTACTTTCTTTATATGGAATTTTTTCAATCTTGTTCTTTTTTGTTCTCCTTTCTTTGTCTTTTTCTTTCTTATGTTCTTTTTTCTCTTTTTTGTTGTCTTTCTTTTTGGTTCTTGGTGCACTTTTTTTTCTTTTTTTCTTTTACTCTCTCTTTTCTTTTTTCTATTCTTTTTCCCTTTATTTTCTTTCTTTTTTTCTAATTCTTCTTTTTCTTTCGAGCCCTGTTTTTTGGTTTTCTCTGTTTTCTTTTGCTTCTTCTTTCTTTTTCTTTGTCTGATTTTTGTTCTGATTTTTTACTTGTCTTCTCTGTTTTTTCTTCTGGGATTCTTTTTCTTTTCTGCTTCTTTTTCTATTCTTGGTTTCTTTCTTTCTCTTTTTTTTGTCTCTCCTTTTTCCTTTTCTTCTTTTTTGTCCTTTCTTTTTTGTTTCTTTGTGCTGTCTTCTTTCTTTTCTTTCTGGACCTTTCCTTTTCTGTCTCGTTCTCTTCTCTCTTCACCGTTTTTTATGTCGCTCTCTTTTTCTTTCTGCGTCTCTTTATCTTGTCTCCTCTTTCTTCTTTTGTTTTGTTCTTCTTTCTCTTCTTGTTCTTCTCGATTTTTTCTTCTGATTCTCTTGTTCTCGCTCTTCTTTCTCTTTTTTTGTTCTTGTTTTTCTCTTGTTTCTCTTTTCTCGAGCTCCTCTCCTTCCCCTTTCTCTTTTCTGTTTCTTTTCTGTACTTGACTCTTCTTATTGTCTCTTTTTCTATTTTTCTTCTTTCTAGGTTTTTAAGATTTGTGATTTCGGGGATAGAGTTCGGTCCTTTCTTTTTCGATTTTCTACGAATTCTTCTTTTCTATTTGTTTCTCTTTTTGCCCTCTCGTTCTCGTTTTTTATGTCTTGCTATTTCTTGCTTTTGGTTCCTTTTCTTGTTGTTTCTTTGTTTTTTTCTATCTTTTTCACGTTTTTCTTTTCTATGATCTTTTTTTTATTCTGTCTTCTCTCACTCGCATTATAGGCGCTACTCTTGCATCTTCTCTTTTTCTTTGGATCACTAATTTTTCTTCGGCTTATGGGTCTTTTGCTCTTCGCATTCATAATTGAAGGATTTTTCTCTGCTGCTAGCTGATTGGTACTTTTCCAGAATTTGTGTTTTAATTTTCTACTTGACATGGGATTTAGAAGATAGGGTCCAAAGGTCTTTTTTTCTTTTTGTTTCCTCTTGTGTGTTGTTTTTTATCTATTTCTTTTCTTCTCGAATTCTTTTTTACTCTCTTTCTTCTTCTTCTTTATTTTGTTTCTTTTTTTCTTTGAGAATCTTTTGTCTTTCTCTTGCCTTTCTTCTTCTTTTCTATCTTTTTTTCTTCTTTTGTTTTTCTCTTCTTTCTTTGCTTTCTCCTTCGTCTCCTCATTCTTGCTTTCTTCTTTGTTTTTTCTTTGTCTCGTTCTCTCTCTTTCCGAACCTTTTTAATCCTTGGTTAGCACCTTCTTTCTCTCTTTCTTTCTTTTCTGAACCGGCTTCTCCCTCCCGAGCTTTCTTCTCTTCTTTGTTTTTTCTCCTCTTCTTTTCTTTTCTTTTCTCCGTGTTGTATTCTTGTTCTTATTTTCTCTTTTTTTTCTTGCTTTTTCTTTTGTCTTCTTGTTTCTATGTTGTTGTTGTCCTGTTTTCTTTTTCTTGTTGCCTTCTTTTCTTTTTGTTTTTCTTCTCTCGTCCTCTTATCCTTGTTCATCTCTGTGCTTTCTTTTTCCCCTTTTTATTCTTCCGTGCTTTCTTTTTTTATGCTGCCTTCCTTGTTTCTTTCTTATTGACGGTTATTTTTCGGATTCATTTATAGGTTGTCTATTTTTCGACGACGATAGATTCTTTGCAGGGCTTCCCCCAACGGGCGGCCTTTTTTCTTTACTTATAGAACCTCCTCTATCTTGTCTTTTTTTCTGTTCTTTGTTTGTTTGTTTTCTTAGGATTCTCTTTTCTTTTTTTCTCTGCTGTCTTTTGTCTTCTTGTTCTCTTTCTTCTTGTGTTATCCTTTCTCTTTCTTTTCTCTTTTCTTTGCTTTCTCTTTCTTTTATTTTTTTCTTTGCTTTCTCTTTTTTTGTGTTGTCTTTTTGTCTCTCTTTCCTTTCTTCACCTTCTTTTTCTTTCTTTTGTTTTTTCTTTTTTTTCTTTTCTCTGTTTCTTCTTTTTTTTTTCTTTTCTCTGTTTCTTCTCTCTTCTTTTTTTTCTGCTTTCTTTTTCTCTTTTCCTGAGCTCTGGATTCTGTTTTTTCTGTTTTTGCCAGTTTCTTTGTTTTTCTCCTCTTTTTCTCTGTCTCTTGCTTTTGTTCTTATGGAATTTTCTTTCTGGCGGATTCTTGTTCTTCTTTCTGTTCCCTTCTATACTTCTGGAATTGTCTCGTCGATTCGGCTTTTGGACTTCGCTCTTTCCGTACTCGACTCTCTGCCAGTGCATTTTTCTTGTCCAGAGATCCTATTTTCCTTGCTTCTTTCTAAATGTAATTATGGCGGAAGTGCGGCTGATTTGTATCCTCGCCAGCTTTTGCGGAGTCTCGTTTGGTTCATTCTGTAGGGGGATTTTTCTAGACGCCCTTTCTTTTGCCTCTGGAGAAGACGTTTGCTTTCTCTTCTTTCTTTTTGTTTCTTTCTTCTATGTCTTATGTTTTTTTTGTTGTGTTCTTTTTTTCTCTCTTCTTTTTCCTTTCTGTTTCTCTCTCCCCCTGCTTTTTCTTCTTTTCTTGCTCTCTTTTTCTCTGGTTTTCTTTTTCTTCTTTCTCTGTTTTTTGCTTTTCTGTCTTCATCTTCTTTTTCTTCTTCTGTTTTTTTATCTGTTCTCTTTTTCATCTTTCTTGTTTTTTCCGGCCTCTTTCTCTCCTTTTTCTTCTCTCTGTCTTACTCTGGTCCCTCTCTTTGTGTCGTTTCCATTCTTTTGTATCTTTTTCTTTCTTCCTCTTTTTTTCTCTGCTCTCTTTTTCTTCTCTCTTTCTTTCTTTGTTGTCTTGTTTTTTCTTTCCTGGTTTTCTTTCTTTCTTTTTCGTTCTTTTTTGTTGTTTCTGTCTGCTCCGTTTTCTTGCACGGTTCTTAGTTTGTTGTTGTTGGTGGAAGTTGTCACAAGTAGAAGTCTTTTACAGGTTGGATTGCCCAAGTGTTTGCTCTTTCTCGGAGATCTTTGTTGTTTGCCTTGTTCTTCTTTTTCTTTATATTCTTGTTCTGCTTGCTTTTGTTTTTTCCTGTTTTTTCTTCTGTCTTCTTTCTTTGATTTCTTTCTTTACCTCTTTCTTGTTTTTTCTTTCTCTCCTCTTTCTTGTTTTTTCTTTTCTCTTCTTTCTCTTTTGTTTTTTCTCTTCTTTCTTTTTGTTTCGTCTTTTTTTTGCATTCTTGCTCTCTTCTTTGTTTTCTTTCTTTTTGTTCTCTCTCTTTCCGACCCTTTGTTGGCCCCTTCTTTCTTTCTTTCTCTCTTTCTTTTATGAACTGGTATGAACTGGCTTTCTCAAGGTTTCCTTGTCTTTTTTGTTCTCTGCTCTTTTTTCTCTTTGTTGGATTCTTGTTCTTCTTTATTCTCTTTCTTTTTCTCTGTTTTTCTGTCTTTCCTTTGATTTGTGTTCTCTTTGAGAATGGGACTGCCTTCTTCTTTTTTCTTTCTCTCTTTCTTGTTTTTTCTTGTTTGTTTCTATGTTGTTGTTGTCTTGTTTTCTTCTTTAGGTTGTTTTTTTCTTTGCCTTTTCTGTGTTTTTTTGAGGACTTTCGAGTTTTTTCTTTCCTTATGCTTGTTTGTCAATCTCGTTCTTTTTTCCTAGGTTTTGTTCTGGTTCCTCTGGAAGCTTCGACATAAGATCAGGGTTTGGAACTTTTTCTTTTGTTGTTTGTTCTCTCTCTCTTTTTTCTTTTCTTCTGTTTTCTTTTCTTTCTTTCCCTTCTCTTTGTTTTTTCTATCTTTGTTCTTTTTGTTCTCTTCTTCTTTGTTCTTTCCTTGTTCTTTCCTTGTTCTTTTTCTTGTCTTTCTCTTGGTTTGTTATTTTTGTTTTTTCTGTCTGTCTTTCCTATTTTTTCTTTATTGGGACTTCTTTCTCTCTTTGTGTGTTTGTCTTTCTTCTCTTTTTCTTCTTACGTGCCTAGGGAGACTCCGCTTCTTTCTACTTTTTGTCTTCTTTCTTGTTTTAACCTCTTTTCTTCTTGGAACCTTCTTTTTTCATTCTCGTTTTCTGATCCTTCTCAAACTCTTGTACTCTGGGTTTTTTGCATTTTTTTTCTTAATCTGGGGACCCTAAGTCTGGTTGGTTGTTCTTTACTTCTTCGTGTTCTGATGCTTTTTCTTTTTTGTTATTTCTTCCGCGGTTCTTTTCGTCGGTTACTCTCTCTTTTTTCTTTTCTTTTTCCTTGTTTTGCTTTTTTCTGTGTCTTTACGTTTTCTTTCTCTTCTTCTCTTTCTTTGAACTGCTCTCTTTCCCTTTTTCTTTCTTTTTTCTTTCTCTTATTCTTTTCTCTTCTGTTTCTTTCTCTTGTTTTTGTTTTTCTGGAACTTTCTCTTTTTTCTTCTCTTATTCTCTCTCTCTTTCTTTCTTTCTCTTGTTTTTTCTTTCTTTTTCCTCTCTCTTCTCTTTTTTCTCTTGTCTCTTTCTCTTCTTTTTCTTTTTGGCTCTTTTCTTTTGTCTTGTTCTTTCTCTGTGTCTCGTTCTTCTTTCTTCTTATTCTGTTCTTTCCTTTCTTTGTTCTTCCTCTCTCTTTTTTTCTTTGTTTTTCCTTTTTCTTTCTTTTCTTTTCTCTTGCTCTCGTTCTTTCTTTTTTGACTTTTCTTTTTGTTTTGGCTTTTCTCTTCTTCATTCTTCTCTACTTCTTGTTTTCTTTCTCTTCTTCTTTTTTTTTTACTTTCTGTTCTTGTTCTTTCTATCTTCTTTCTTTGTTTCCTTTCTCTTTTTCTTCTCTTTTTCTTTCTTCTTCTTTTTCTCTTTCTTGTTCTCTTCTCTCTCTTTTTCTCTCTTGTCTCTTTCTTTCCTTTTTTCTCTTTCTTTTTCGTTTCCTTTCTTTTTTTCTTTCTTCCTCTTTTTCTTTCTTTTGTTTGCTCTCTTTCTTCTTTCTTTTCTGTTTTTTCTGTTGTTCTCACTTCTTTTTCTTTTTCTTCTTTCTTTGTTTTTTCTCTCTCTTCTCTCTTTACTTTTTTTCTTTCTCTCTCTTTACTTTTCTTCTTTCTTTCTCTTTACTTTTCTTCTTTCTTTCTTTGCTTTCTTTGTCTTTTCTTCTTTCTCTCTCTTTACTTTTCTTCTTTCTTTGCTTTCTTTGTCTTTTCTTCTCTCTCTTTACTTTTCTTCTTTCTCTCTCTTTACTTTTTTCTCTCTCTTCTCTACTTTTCTTGTTCTTCTTGCTTTGCTTCTCTTTCTATTTTGTTATTCTTTTTCTCTTTCTTCTTCTCACTTCTTTTTCTTGTTGTATTTTCTGCTTTGCTTCTCTCTCTGTTTCTTTTTATTCTCTTTTTTTCTTGCTTCTTCTCTTTCTCTTTCTATCTTGTTATTCTTTATTTCTTTCCTAGATTTCGTGTGGTTTCCGTAGCATTTGTTTTTGATAGGACCCGTTTGAGTTTAAGGTTTCTTCTCCTCTGTGCGTCCAAGGGTTCTGTTTTTTTTCTTTTCATTGTGCTTGGGTTGGTTCCATTTTTTTGCTTTTCATTGTGCTTGGGTTCCTCTGTTTTTTTGCTTGTCATTGTTTCTGTTTTCTCTGTTTTTTTGCTATGGGTTGTTCTAGAGAATCTGCCTTCATTTGTGTAATCAGGGGCCTCTTCTGACTCGAAGGTTCTGGGAAAAGCTTTTCTGCTTGTCTTTCTGTGTTTGTCTTTCTCTATTCTTCTTTTTTTTCTTTTCTGCTTTTTGTGTTCTTTCTCTCTTCTTTTATTTTTTCTCTTTCTCTGGCTTCTTCGATTTCTTGTCGGATTCTTGTCTTCTTCCTTTGTCTCTTCTTGTTGTCTTTCTTTGTTTTATGTCTCTTCTTGTTGTCTGTCTTTGTTCTCTGTCTCGTTGTCTTTGTTCTCTGTCTCTTTTCTATGTTTGATTCGGGGTTTGTGTTTCAATGGGATGGAGAGAGAGGGAAGGAGGTTTTTTTTTGTTTCTGCTCCTTTGGTACTTGTGTTTCAGGTTTGACTCTCTTTTTTGTTTCTATACGCAATAGCCTTGTCCTTGTTTTTTGTTTCTATACGCAAGACCCTTGTCCTTGTTTTTTGTTGTACTGGTTTGTTTAAGCCATTAATGAGGGACTTCTGGGATTCTCTCTATGTTTGCCGCTTTTCGCTCTGTCCTTTCTAGAAGTGCGAGGTTGACTTTCTGTAATCGCTAAAGGGCTTGCTGTTTGCTTTCTTTGTTTGTCAGTGGCTCTTTCTTTCCTTTGTTTCTATCTGTCATTGTTTAGGATTTCTTCTTTTGCGTCTTCGTTCTTGTGCAGACTTCTGCTGTTGCTTTCTTTGACTCTTCGAAGGGCAGATTTCGCGTTTTCATTATATACTATATACGCAATGGGTTGCCGATGGAATTCTATTTTTTCTGTCTCTGT
>JAYMSL010000064.1:0-50869 GCA_036897195.1 Plantago coronopus
ATGAGAAAGATGGAATAGATAGATACAATAGGTAGTGTTAGATTATGGACAGGTAGTTCGATGAGATTAGTCAATGTATGAAGAATAATATACTTAAGTTGACGGTTGCAACTGATTTCCCATTTCCATCCCCGACCATTAACATCCATGAATAGAAGCGTTTTTGATGATATTTTTCCAAAGAAATCTCCCAATTGATCTAGGTTATCTAATATACAAGGAATTCCTTCCTCATCTCACCCAGAGTCCGTGGTTTCCGACTTTTCACGCAAGTAGAGAATCTCTATGCCATATGTAATTTCCTCGATGGAAGTGAGACATGGTTTCATTGCGTGGAGTCGTAGACCCCACTCTCTCCATCCCCATTCCTATCGCTTGAAGAGCTTGGCTCGCCATTCATGTTGTTTTCGCTTATAGACCGACCCTTTTTCGTTTCATTATTTAAGTATTCACCCTTCTGAACAAGTAAATTTACTATAGGCTTACTAAGAAAAGACTGGAACAAGTAAGTAGATAGATAGTAAGAGCAAGTGAACAGAAACTTATAGTAAGATGGATAGAATAGATATACTAAAATAGTTTGGAATAGGTGGACTATCAGTTAACATGAAGTCTATAATTGATGAATAATTAATCAAACTGGGACACTTGGTAGGTGATTTGTAACAACTCCTGCGGTAGACTTGTTTTAACTCTTTTTTTGGTCATTTGTTGTTAGATTTTTTCCAACCCGACCATCTAATTTATCATCTATGTTGACTAATTCTTAGGATTTTCCATTCCTAATCTAACCCTGAGTACGAGGAACCCGACTTTTGCACAGACAACCCTAGGGAGAGAGCTCGCTCTTTTCTCTAGCCCCTTATGTATTTGTCAACCCAGACAAAGAGACAAGGTAAAAACTGTGTGAATATTCCCCACAAGACTATAACCCTTAAAAAATGAATACTAATTCCTCCTTCCGCCTTAGTTGCATTCTCGATGACTTCCTCTCACCCAGCAATCTCTCTTATTCGATTCACATGTCTCTCTTCATTGCTAACATTGCTAATGAAATAGAAGTTTTTCTCTTATTGGATGAAAATGTCCCTCTTCACTAAAAATGATCGAGAACCAAGAACCACTCTGGGACCCTTTCTTATACATCTCTAAATCTCTAAGAAGAAACTCGCAAGCAAGAGAACATTTACAGAGAAAAGAAATGAGATTAAGGGGAATTCGAAGTGTACTTATCGAAAAAAACTTACTAGTTGAATAATTAAGAGATCTACTGGATAGTGATAGTGTTGCCTTAGGTTAGCTTAGATTTGTTGATTTAGTAGGTTCTGAATCTATCGAATTTTGCTTTAAAACATCCCAATTTCTTGCTTTTCACATGTAATTTACCCATTTTTGTTATGTTTAAGTTGAAAATCCATCCTTCTTTACTGAAAAAAGATCAATCTTTACGAGCTTAAAAGTAGTCCCTTTTCATGTCCACGAATTGCTTACTAAGTGCTTTCTCCTCTATTCTTATTTCCACTAATTATTTAGGAATTTCTTGCTCCTCCTTGACTCTGCTTTTCGAATGAATTCTTCTTTTCCCCGAATTGTTTCTTAATTAATTTCTACGACCTTCTTCTTCTTCATTCCCCTTATTGTTTCTTATAATTCTCCTCAATGGATTAGAAATTCTACGAATTGCTTAGGAATGTCTTTCTTGCTACTCCCTTCTTATTCATGGCTAATTGTTTCTTAATTGATTTCTCCTCCTTGACTCCGCTTTTCGAATGGATTAGAAATTTCCCCTAATTGTTTAGGAATTTCTTGCTACTCTATTCGTAAGCATTTCCACGAATTGTTTCTTAATTGATTTCGCCTCCCTTCTTATTCATGTTTAGGAATGTCTTGCTCCTATACTCTATGAGTAAGCATTTGTTTCTTAATCCACGAATTGTTTAGTTATTGATTTCTTGCTCCGACCTTCTTATTCATTCCCCTTATTGTTTCTTACTTTTTCCTCAATAGATTAGAAATTTCTACTTACAGTCTCTCAAAGAATTCTTGATTCTCTCTAAATGAATTACATTTCTCTAATCTAAATACATTCTTGATTCTCTATTCATTAATTAGAATTCTCTCCAAAGGGATTCTTGATTCTCTATTAATAAAAAACTAGTTAATAATAAATAAATGAATTCCTAATTCTCTCGTAATTGTTTATCGATTCTCTATGAACCAAGGAATTCATTGTTTATTTGGATTCTTGATTCTCTAGGAACCAATTGCTTCCTAATTCTCTCGTAATTCTTTACGGATTCTCTCTAAACTAAAGCAAGGCCTTCCTAATTCTCTCTTATCTTGAAACAGCACTCTCCCCTTTCGTACCTATCTCTAACAAGAAACTTGAAACCCTTAGAAAAACGAAAAATAAGAAAGAAGAGAAAGAGAAGAACAAGAAGAGAAAAGGAGAAGAACAAGAAAGAAGAGACAGAGGAAAAATGGGCAAGAAAAGAAAGAAGAGAAACAGGAAAAAAGAGAAAGAGGAACAAAATAGGAAAGAAGAGAAACAGGAAAGAAAAGAAAGAGGAAAGAAGAGAAATCGGAAAAAAATAGGAACGAAGAAAGAAGAGAAATAGGAAAGAAAGAGTAAGAAAGAGTCAGTCGAAGTCTACTTATCAATAGAAAGAGAAGAACAAAGAGAGAAGAGAAAACAAGAAATAAGAGAAAGAAAAGAAAGAGAGAGCAGAAAGGAAGGAAAGAGAGAAGAAGAGAAAGAGAGACAGTGAGAGGAAAGAAAGAGAGTAAGAAAGAGAAGAAGAGAAAGAGAGAGAAGAAGAAAGAAAAGAAGAAAGAAGATCTAAACTCTGCTACTACAGTGTAGACTTCTTTAGTGTAGACTGCTTTCTCTCGAATACAAAAGTAGGGATTTCCCTTCCTTTGTCACATCCTTGGTTGCTGAGTGGGACAAGTCATTTCCATTTTTCAGAGGATATCGAGAAAAGTTGTTAGTAGAAGTGTAAAATCTCTTTCCATTTCCTCTTGTTGCTCTGCATTTCACTTTCGATCGTTGAGACTTCTTACCAGGAGTTGGCCTTTCCTATGTTTACACCAGAAAGAAATCTCTTGTTCTTCCGAGTCTCCGCCTTTTCCCTTCTTTCCATTTCCCCTTTGCGAAAGCCTTCTTCTTCTCCTTTTCCCTTCTCTCCATTTCACTTAGCTAGTAGAGAATGAAAATAGAGAAAGAAGGGAAAGATTTTAAAACACAAAAATGACTAGGTAAAAGCGGTTGAACCTAAAAGGAAAGAAAGATTTTTCCGGTGCTCTGAATAGGGGCTGGGGAACTGCAAAAAAACGAAAGGAAAAAAGTCGAGCAAAAAACAAGAGAGAAGAAAAGAGAAGAAGAAGAGAAAAAGTAGAACGAAAACAAAGAGAAAGAGAGAGGAAAAAAGAGAAAGTAGAACGAAAACAAAACAAAGAGAAAAAGTAGAACAAGAAAAACAAAAGTGTCAGAGAAAAAGGAGAACGAAAACAAAACAAAGAGAGAAAAACAAAGAAAAAGAAGAAGAGTTCGAAGAACAAGAGAGAGAAAAAAGAAGAACAAGAAACAAACAAAGAAAAAGAAGAGAGCAAGAAAAAGGAAAGCAGGAGTGCAGGAGGAAGAACAAAAAGTAGAGCAAAACAAAGAAATGGAAAATACACGTAGAAAAATGCAAGAAAAAATATAAAGCTTATGATTTGACATCGAGAAGAGTTTACGTGCTTTTTTTAGCTAGAAAAAGGATGACACTTTTCTGTGGGAAAAATGAAAGATATACAGGGGTCCCTTGTGATTACACATTTATGAGATTTGAAAAGCCTTTTTAGCCTTTCTTTTGCAATAACTAGAAAAAGCAGGAAGGAAAAGAGGAAAGAGAGACAGAGACAACAAGAAAGCATTCGAGATGAACAACAAGAATCCAAATGAAGAGGAAAGCACAAGAAAAACAAGGAATCTGGGAATAGAGTAGAGAAAGAATACAAACAATCTTCCTCTTACTAATCCTAATATAGACTCGCTTAGCCGTAGCCAAAGGAAAAGTGAATCCATGAAAGAATACTGGAAATTGTATCCGTCACTACTATTCTAATCCACAAGAGAGGAAAGAAAAAGCAGTCCCTTTGCCCATGCCCCAACCTATATAGTAGAGAAAAACACACACAAAACAGAAAGCAGTCCCTGAAGTCACCAAAAAGCAAAGAGAAAGAGGGAATCTCAGAAAGAAACAACAACACAAAACAACAACAACTAACTAGTTCTTACTAAAAAACGAGTACCCAAGTCTGACTAGGACTCTACCAAGAAACTAGTACCTCAGTCTTTCTAGGACTCTCAAACCAACTAGGACAGGAATCAGACAAAAACAAAATGCAGTAAACAGAGAAAGAGAGAATCAAGTAGAGAAAGAGAAGAAAAAGTAGAAAGAAAAAATAGAAGAACAAGAAAAGAGAGAAGAAAAAGAAGAACAAGTCGAAAAGAAGAGAGCAAAGAAATCAAAGAACGAGAAAAATCGAAAAACAAAGAAAGAACAAGAGCAGAAAGAAGAAGAGGAGGAAGAACAAGAAGAGAGAGAAGAAAAAGAGAGGAGTTCGAAAGAAATAAAGAAGAGAAAGACAGAAGAGAGAAGAACAAGAAAAGAAAGAGCAAAGAAGAAGACAGAGGGAAAAAAGAGAAAGAACGAAAACGACAGAAAAAAACTTCCACAAGAACGAGAAAGAAAGAGAAATAGTTCAAAAAAAGAAAGAAGAGAGAGAAAAAGAAAAAAGGCAAGTCCCTCTATCCAATCCAGAGGGAAAAACAAAGAAGAGAAAACAGAATAAGAAAAGAAAGAGAGAAGACAGAAAAAGAAGAAGAAGAGCAAAAGAAAGAAGAGCCAGAGAGGAAAGAAGAAAAAGTAGAGAAGGAAAAAGGAGAGAAAGCAAAAGAACCATACAACCAGAAAGAAAGAAAGAAAAGAGAGAGAAAAAAGAGACAGGAGAGAAAGAAAAGAAAAGAAGAGAGAAAAGAAGCAAAAAATGGGAGAAGAAGATTTTCTAAACACAGAAATACTTCCTAAAAATCGTGGGAACCTAGAAGGAAAAATAGATTTTACGGTGCTAGGAAATCCGGCTGGGGAACTGCAAAGAAAAACAAAAGTTTCAGAGAAAAAATAGAAGAAGAGCAGGAAAGAAACAAAGAAAAAACAAGGAAAACAAAGACAAGACGAAAGACAAGAAAAAGGCATTCTTCAAAAACACACGAAAAACAAGACCCGCTTCCCATTCCATATAAAAAACTAGGCACCTGAAACACTCATTTTTTGAAATCGATCGAAAAAGACAGACAAAAAAGAAAAGAGAAGAATTCACACGAAAAACAAAGACAAAACGAAGGGAAAACAAGCAAGACAAAAGAAATCCTCAAAAACGAAAGAAAAAAAAGACTCCGTGAACCATTCCAAAAGATTTCAGGGACACACCTACTTTTGGATATCCAAAAACGAGGACAAAAAAGAGAGGAATTCACACGAAAAACGAAGAAACAACTAAGAAAACAAAAGCAAGACAAAAGAAATCCTCAAAGAAGAAATGCCACGCTTACGATGACACAAAAAAAGATGTGCAGGGGCCTTTTCGCTCATTCTGAAATCACTCCTTACACTCAGACTCAAAACCAATCACAAGAAAAACGAAGAGAAGAAAACAGAAGCAGACAAAGAGAAGAAAGAGAACAAGAAAACAGAAGAGAACAAGAGAATAACAAGAAAGAGAAGAGAACAAGAGAACAACAAGAAAAAGAGAAACAAAAGAAACCAGAGAGAAGAGAAAAGAGAGAACAACAAGAAAGAGAGAGGAGAAGAAAAAAAGAAGACAGAAGAGAGAGAGAAGAGACAGAGAGAGAAGAAAAAGAGAGAGGAAAAAAACAAGAAAGAAGGAAGAGAGAAAGACAATACCAAGAAGAGAAAGAAGAAGAAGAGAGAAAGCAGAAAAAGAAGACGGGTTGTCGTCTCTACTATTTCACTAGCAAATACAAAAAAGACAAACACGGAGAGAAAGAAGAAAGCAGAAGGAGAAAACAAAGAAGAAAAAAGAAGAACAAAAGTAGGATTTGGTTGTCGTCCAGTCTCTCGAAAAGGTGGAATTCCTTGTTTTGTTGTCCTACATGCCTTTGCAAGAAAGTACTAAACAAACTCAAAGACTCACTTTTGGTTGTCGTCCATTTCCCTTGCAAGTACAAAAAAACAAACACAGAGAGAAAGAAGAAAGACAAGAAGAGACAAAGGAATCAGAAAAGAAAGAGAAAAAAAGAAAGAGGAAAAAAGAAAGAGGGAGGAAGAGAGAAAAAGAGGGAGGAAGAGAAAAAAGAAAAAAAGTCGAAAGAAAAGGACACAAGAGAAGCAGAAGCAGAGAAAAAAGAAGAGAGAAGAAAAGTAGGATTTAGTTGTCGTCCATTTTCTTTGTTTGCAAATACAAAAAACAAAACAATAAGGAGAAAAAGAAAGAAGAAGCAGAAAAAGAAAGAAGAAGCAGAAAAAGAAAGATAGAACAAGACAGAGAGAGAGGAGAAAGAAAGAAAAGAACAAATAGAACAAGAGAGAGAAGAGAAAGAAAAGAAGAAGCAGAAAACTAGCAACGAAAAAACAAAACAAAAAAATCCCATTCAATTGTATTCTAGAATACATTGACTTCTTTTTGTTGTCGTACATTCTTCCTCTATTCTCCCGATTGACTTCTTTTTGGTTGTCGTCCACCGCACAAGAGAGCAGAAAGAAAACAAGACAGAGAAATGCTTTTTGGTTGTCGTCCAGTTCTCCGGTAAAAAGAAAACAAGACAGAGAAAGCAAAGAGAGTTGTCGTCCTTTTCTCATACGAAAGAGACAAAACAAAATGGAAAACAAGAGAGTTGTCGTCTTAAATCTAACAAAGGTGAAATCGAGAACGAAGTACAATCCGAAGTTGTCGTCCAGTCTCTACTCTCTGCTATACTCTCCGAGCTACTCTCTTCCATCTTTTGTTGTCGTCCTCTTCGACTCCTATCTTCTAGCTAGTTCTTCCTTCTTTGGTTTCCTTTTTCTTGCTTCTTTTGTTGTCGTCCATTTCTCATACGAAAGAGACAAAACAAGATGGAAAACAAGAGAGAGAAATCCGTCACAGAAAGGTGTCGTCCTTTTCTTAGGCAAAGACTCCACTATTCACAGAAAAAGAGCTTTTGGTTGTCGTCCACCAGTTCTACGGACCCATTCAAAGAGAAAAGGAGCAAAAAGACAGGCAAAAATAGAACGTATAGAAAGAGCAGAGTCCAAATCGAAAGCCTGGAATTGTGTATAAAAAGAGATCTGTCCAAAAAGAAATCAAGGAATGGCCTATAAAAAGATGAAAGCAAGCCCAGTCAGAAGAATGCAAAGAATTGCCTATACAAGATCTCAGCCAAACTAAGAGAGATCAACAAAGAGGGGAAAGAAAGATCTCGCCCAAACTCGAAAGCCTGGAATTGTGTATACAAAGATCTCCGTCAAATAAAGACATCCTCCACGAACCAAGGAAGCAGCAAAGAATCGCGTATACAAAGATCGCCAAAAGAGAGAGCAAAAAAGCAAAGAGAGAACAAAGAATCCAAAAAAGAGCAAGGAAGCAAAGAGAGAACAAAGAAGCAAAGAAAGAAAGAAAGAACAAGGAAGCAAAGAGAGAGCAAGCAATCCAAGAGCAAGTCAGAGCGTAGACGATATAGAGTCTAGAAAGAAGACAGAGAGAGGAGAAAGAGGAAGGAGACGAAACAAAGGAGAACAAGCAATTGCGTATACAAAGATTGGAGGCCAAATCTAGCCCTTGCTACTAATTGCGTATAAAAAGAGAAGAGCAATCTCAGTCAGAAGAAATCCTGTCATTGCCTAGAAAAAGAACAGAGTCCAAATACAAAGCAATCCAAGAACCCAGTCTACAAAAATAGAGGGCAAACAAACAAACAAAGAACAAGCAATTGCTTGCAGGATACTAGAGTATAGAAAAAATAAGTGAGGCAGTACGTGCTTAGCGAAAGAAAAACCAAGGACAGAAAGCCTTCCTGGCATTGACTAGACAAAGATCTCCGACAGAAAAAAAAAGAAGAACAAAGAGAGACAAATAAGAGCAGAGAGAAGAAAAGAGGAAAAAAAGAGAAAAAAGAGAGAAAGCAGAAAAAGAAAAGAGACAAGAAAAAGAGCAGAGAGGAAAGAAAAGAAGAACAAAGAAAAGAAAAGAAAGAACAAGAGCAGAAAGAAAGAACAAGAGAAGAAAGAATCAAAAAGAGCAGAGAGAAGAAAGAATCAAAAAGAACAAACAAGGAGAAAGAAAAAGAAGAGAGAAGAATAATAAGAAGAAAAAAGAGATACAGAGAAAGCGAGAAAAAGAAAGAGAAAGAAGACAAAGAGAAAGAAACAGAGAGAAAACGAGGAGGAGAGAAAAAGCAGAGAAGACAGAGAGAGAAAGAGAAGAACAAGAAAAATAGGAAGGAAAAAAGAAAAGAACAAAAAGAAAGAGAAAAAATAAAAGAAAGAAAAAACAAAGAGAACAGAGAGAACAAGAAGAAAAACAACAAAAGAAAAAAAGACAAGAAACCATACAACAAGAAAAAGAAAAGAGAAGAAGAAAGAGAGAGAAGAACCTCCGGAGGAAGGTTCCAGATGAACGAAAGCAAAAGAAAGAAGAGAGACAGAAGAAAGAGAAAGGAGGAAAGAGAAGAAAAAAACTTAAAGAGAAAGGCTCGGAAAGAACGAGAACGAAAGAAGGAAGGTTCCAAAAGACCGAGACCCAGACAAAGAAAAAAAGAAGGTTCCGAAAAAACGAGACCCTTGGATCGAAGGAGAAAGAGAAGAAAAACAAAGAAGACAGGCAGAGAAAGAAGAGCAGGAAGAAAGAAAAAGAAAGAGAAGAAAGACAAAGAAGACAGGCAGAGAAAGAAGACAGAGAAAGGAAAGAGAAAGCGAAGAAAGAGATGCAAGGAAGCCAGAAAAAGAGACTTAAAGAGGAAAGCTCGGAAAGAACCAGAGAGATAGAAGAGAACAAGGGAAAAAGAAAAAGAAAGAGGAGAAGGGAGAGTAAGAGAGAAGGAGAAAGGAAGAACAAGAAAAGCGGGAAGAAAAAAGAGAAGACAAGAAAGAGAAGACAATAGAGAGACAGAGAGAAAGAAGAGAGAACAAGAAGAACAAGAGAAAGAAAGAGAGAAAAAGAGAGAGATAAGACAGAGGAAAGGAGAAAAGAAGAGAAAGAAAGAAAGAGAGAAAAAGAGAGAGAGAAGAAAGAGGAAAGAGAGAATAAAAAGACAGAGAAAAAAGAAGACCAAGAAATTCCAGAAGAAAAAACAAGAAAAGAGACAAAGAAGAAAAGTAAAGAAAGGAGAAAAAGAAAGAAAGAAAGATGGGTTGGAAAAAAGCAAGACCCTGAGGGCGAAGAAAAAAACAAAATAAGAGAGAAAAGAAAGGAGAGAAAAGAAACAACAAGAAAGAAAAAGAAACAAGAACACAAAGGAAAGAATAAGAGCACAGAAACAAAGAGAAGGGAAAAAGAAGAAAGAAAAAGCAAGCAGGAAGATGAGAAAAGAAGAAAGAGAAAGCAAGCAGGAAGATGAGAAAAGATAAGAGAGAAAGAGCAAAAGAAAAGATAATAGAGAAAAAGCAAGAAAAGAAAGAGGGAGAATTCTAGAGTCACCAGACAGAGAAAAAGAACAAGAAAGACAGAGGAAAAGAAACAAGGAACTAAAACAAAGAAGAAAAAAGAGCAAAGAAAAAAGAAGAAGGAGGACCCCCAAAAAAGAAAATAAAGAAAGATCCTGAGAAAGAGAGAGAGGAGGAGAACAAGAGAGAGCAGATAAAAAGAGAAAAAACAAATAAAGAAGAAAAGAAAGAGAGAGAAGAATAAGAAAGCCAGAGAGGAAAAGAATAAAAAACAAATAAATGTCAAAAATAGGTAACAAAAAAAGAAAGCAGAGGAAAATAGAGAAAGAACAAGAAGAAAGAGAAAAAGAAGACAAAGAAAGAAAAGATAACAAACAAAATTACAATTCATATAATTAAAAACAACGAAAATAGGACCTTGCTTAGGATTTCACATTTCAAGAAATTTTAGTGCTTTTTCAAGAGAAAGGGAAAATCAAGCTCCTTTAGGAAAAACAAAGAAAAAAAAGAGTCCCCTGCAAGTCTACTTTGAAAGGGCATTTACTTGCTTTTCAAACGCTGTCAAGGTAAAATCAATATATAGGAAAAACGAAAGCAAATGAAGAGTTCCAATTGTACATTAAAGAAATTTTTTGAGGCCCTTTTAAGCACCTATTGTGAAATACATACAAAACAAGAATCAGAGAAAAAGAGAGAAGGAGAAGAAAGAGGAAAAGATGAAGAGATAAAGAAAAGAAAAAGAAAGCACGACAACGAGATTCCATAAAAACAAGATTTACGGTTAAAAAAAGAAAAAAGAGGAAAGAAAAAGCGCGGAAATAAACAGAAAGGGCCCCCGAGACAAAGAAACAAAAGAAGACAAGATGAAGAAGGTTCCGAACGAAAGAAACAAAAGAAGAGAGAAAAAGCGAAGAAAGAAAAGAACAAACAAAAGAGAAAAGAAAGAAACTACAAGAACAAGAAAGAGAATCCCAGAAAAAAGAAGACAAGAGAAAATGCAGAGAAAGAAGAAGAGAAAAAAGAAGGTGATGAAAGATAGAAAACAAAAAACAGAAGGTTACAAAACAGAGCAAGCTTCGACAAAAACAAGAAAGTTCCAGAGAAAAAGAAGAGAAAGAAAGAGGACGGTTCCTCCCCCCAATGCAGAAACAAAGAAGAGAAAAGAAGAAAGAAAGAGAAGCAAGAAAAGGAGACAGAGAAAAGAATCAGAGAAAAAAAGAACGAGATCCAGAGAAAACGAAAGAAGAATAAAATAAAGAAGATTCCAAACGAGCAAGGCCGCGGGAGAAAAAAAGGCAAGGAAAGAGAAAAAGAGAGCAAAAATCAAAGAAAGAGAACGCAAAAGAGGATAGATAAGAAAGCAGAAAGAAAGGAGATGAACAAAGATAAGAGAAAAAGAGAGAAAGAGGAAGAAAGCAAAAGAAAAAAGCAAAATAGTTCCCCAAAAACCAGACAGAGACAGAAGAAAAGAGAACAAGAAGAAAGGAGAAAAAGAAAAATACAAAGAAAGCAGACAGAAAAGAAAAAAAGAAGAGAGAAAGAAGAAAAAGAAGAGAGGAGGGAAAGCGAGAAACAAAAACAGATAGAAAAGAAGGAGAAGAGAGCAGAAAAACAAACAAAGAAGAAGAAGATGAACAAAGAAAAACAAGAAAGAAGATGAACAAAGAAGAACAGCAAAAACGAGTCCGTTGGAGAGAAAGAGCAGATATACAGAAGAGAAGTTTTCCGTAGAAAGAAAGAGAAAAAAACAAGAAAAAAGACAGAAAGAAAAAGAAAGAACAAGAAATAAAGAAAGGAAGAGAACAAAAAAAGAAGAACAAGAAGAAGAATATCCAAATGAAAAAGAAGAGAAGAGAAAGGACAGAACAGGAAGAAAGAAAGCAGAAAAAAGAAGAGGAAGAGTTAAAGAAAAGCATAAAAAGAAGAGAGAAGAAGAAAGTAAAAGAACAAGCAGAGAAAAAGAGAAAGAAGTCCCAAAAAGAAAACTAGAAAAGAATAAGATAAAGATAAGAAGAAAGAAAAAACAAAGAAAGACAGAAAAGCAGGAAAGAAAACAAAGAACAAGAAAAGCACCATTCATAAAGGAAAAACAAAGAAAATGGGAATTTAGCATTGAGAATTGAGGGGAATTTCCGTGCATTAAAACATTACGAAATGGAAAGCAACTTTCTAGAGACCTTGCTTAGGATTACACATAAAAACACTTTTACATGCCTTAAAACACTACAAAGCGGAATGCAACTTCGTATAAAAAATGAAAGCAAACAAGACCCGCCTTTTGATTTCTCATTGAAACCTATTTACTTGCTTTAAAACACTATAAAAGAGAAGTCAACTTCTTATATCGAAAACGCTAGAAAAGCAACCGGATTTCACAGAAATAAGATTTTTAAGGCATTTTAACCCTAGATTGTGAAATACGTACAACAGAGAAAAGATGAAAGAGAGACAGAACAAGAGGGAAAGAAAGAAAAAAGGAGAAAGCAGAGAAAGAACCACAAGAAAGAGCAAGAAGGTTAGGAAAGTACGAGATAAAGTAAAGAACAGATTAGACTGCCGGGCCCGATCAGGTGCAGCACGAGAAAAATAGACATAGAAAAAAGACAAAGAGAAAGAAAAGACAAAGAAAAATCAGAGAGAAAGAGAAAGTGACAAAAAAGAGGAGAAAGAACAATAAAGAGAAAAAAGAAGAAAGTTCCAGAGGAACGAAGACAATAGAGGGTTCCAAAAAACGAAAGAAAAAGAGCGAAGGGAAAAGAAACAGAAAAAGAAAGTAGAAAAACAAGAGAAGTCAGAAAGAAAAAGGAAAAGAAGGAAAGAGAGAGAAAGAAGCAAGAAAGAGAATAAAGAAGAAAGAGAATAAAGAAGAAAAAGAACGGAAGCGAGAAAAAACCAAAGAAAAAAGGAAAGAAGCAGAAAAAGAAGGTTCCAAACGAAACCCAGAGAAAGAAGCAAGAAGCCCAGAAGTCGAAGAAAAAGAGAGAAGAAAGGAAAAAAGAGAAAGAACCAGAACGACACAAAGAGGAAAAGGAGAAAGAGAAGAAAAAAAGAAATAGGAAAGGAGAAAGAACGAGAACGGCAAAAAGAAACAAAGGAAAAAGAGAAAGAAGAAGAGACAAAAGAAGAAAAGACAGAAGAAGAAGAAGAGAACAAGACTCCCGTGGTTGAAAAAAAACGTAGAAAGAGGAACAAAAAGACAGCAAAACCAGAAAAAAAGATTCTATGACGAAACCAAGGAAGAGGAAAAAGAGAGAAAGAAAAAAGAGAGAGAGAGAGCAAAAAGAAAGAGACAAAGTAACGAGGACTAGAGGGAGAAAGAGAACAAAAAAAGGTTCCAGAGAAACCAAGTAGAAGACAAGAGATAAAAAATCAGAAAAAACTAAAGAAGAAGACAAGAGAATCAGAATAAAACAAAAAAGAGGATGAAGAATAAGATGAATCAGAAGCAGAATAAGAAAAAGAACAAGAAAGGAAAAAAGACAAGATAGGACCCCGTAAAACAAAAAGAGAATCTACACGTTAGGGAAGACATAGAAGCCCTCAAAGAATCTACTTCCCTGTTCTCACTTTTTTAACTCCCAATCAACTCCCGACCAAACAACAAAAAATGACCCTCACTAAGCAAGACAGAATAAAAGAAGAGGAGCAGAAAAAGTAAAAGAAGGCAGAAAAAGAAAGGAAAAAACAAAAAGGAAAGGAAAAGAGCACAGAAAGAACAAAAAAGGAAAAGAGAAAGAAAGAAGGGAGATGAGCAAAAAGAAAAAAATAAGAGAAAAATAAAGGAACAGGAAGAAAGAGAGTTTCAGAATCACCAGACAGAGACAAAACAAGACAAGAGAATCCGCTGAAGAGGAAAGTAAGGTTCAGAACGGCAACGAGAGAAAGAAGAGGAAAAGCAAAGAAAGAGAAAAAACAAGTAGAGAAAAGAAAAAAAGAGAGAAGAAAAAAGAAAGATAGAGCGCAGAAAAAAGAGAAAGAATCGGAGAAAGAAAAAAGCAAAGTCTGAAAGTGAGAAAAGAACGCGCGCAAGAAAGCAAAGAGAAAAAAGACAAAATAGAAAAAGAAAGAAAAGATACAAAAGAGCAGAAAATAGAATAAAAGAAAGCAGACAAAAGAAAAAAGAGAAGAAGCTTCTCAAAGAACGAGACAAAATAAAGAAGGTTCTAAAAGAACTGAGACAAGATAAGAAGAAAAGAAAAAGAAAAGAGAGAATGGAGAAAAAGAAAAAAAGATAGCATAAAGAGAAAAAGAAAAAAGAGGAGCAGAAAATAGAAAGAGAGATAGATAAAGAAGACAAAAGAAGAAGAAGGAAAAAGTAGAACAAGAAAAATAGAAAAGAAATAGAGAAAAGAAGACAAAAGAAAGAAAAATGTCAAAGAAAACGCTTTCCGTAAAAAAAAGAATTGTTAGAATATTCCCTAAAACAAAGAAAGACAAAGGCATGGGCCCTTTACAAAATCTTATAGAAAAATATACGAACTCTGAATCACGAAAAAAACATACAAGCAATCCACTGACTAAAATAATAAAACATAAAACGAAAGAATTCTGTTGTTGTAAATTAAATTGATATACATACTAAATTAATATAAAAATTATGATATATATTAGTAATTATTTTATATAATTAATTACTATTAAATATAATAAACTCAATTAAATTAAAAATATATACTTATATTTATTTCAAATATTTATTTATTTATTTATTTAAGATTTTATGTGTTCTAAGTCAGACTTAGTATAACGTACGTTTACAAAACCTAAGGAGGTAGGTTCAATTACTATATAAATATTATAGCTTTTAGAGCGCGAGTTTTTTCTTGTTAATTTCAAAAAAGAAGGAGACCTGGGAGCCTTTGGGCACATAAATAAAAGACCTCTTTTCCCCCTTTCCCCGAGCTTCCTCCTATGCTAACTGTGTCCCTAAGTATTTTTCTATTCTTACCAAAGATTGACAAAATTGTTTATAACTTTCTTGCAAGAGATCCTGAAGAAGGGTTTCGAAAGGATCCATCCTAGAAATAGAATTTGGAGAAAGACGGGCAACAAATTTATAAAAACCTCTCGAAGACTATAAGTCCCAGATATTTAAAGAACTTCTCAAGCAGAGTGAGCTGGACAAATAAAATTGCGCGAAATCTCCCCTTTCAGGCCAGAGAAACAACAAAGGATTGTCTTTATTGATAAATATAAAAAAAGATAAGAATAAAGCACTTGTAATAGAAACATTTCCTTGAAGCAGATAAACAAAGAGAATAGATTTAAAAATTTTATGCTTTGCAAGAATTCCTGCATTTCCCGCCCCAATAAAGATAGAGAAGAAAAAGAATCCGGTACAAATGGAAGAGAGAGACGAAAAAGTAGATAGAAAACCGAAGGAAAAAGGCAAAAAGAATAAAAAGAAAAGAATTTAAAGAAAGAAAAAACTTGAATTGTAGAACACAAATAGAAAAACAAATAAACAATAGAAAGAAAATAAAAGAAGAAAAAAAAGAGAACGCATAAAAAAGCAAAACAAAAGGAGCAGAAAATAAAAGAAGAAAAATAAACAATCAAAAAACAAAAGCAGACAAAAAAAAAGAATCAAACAACAAGAACAGAAAGAAAAAGAAGAGAGAAAGAGGCGAATAAAGAACAAGAAAACCAGAAAAAGACAGAAGAAACAAGAGACAATCACATAAGACGGAAACGAGAAAAAAGAAAAAAAGAATAGAAGAAAAACTAAATATAATATTTTTAATTATTTTTGAACTGAACTGAACTAACTCTATTAATAATAGAGTAAAACAAGTAAAATCAATAGAAAAAACAAAAAACAGATTCGTATAAAAAAAAGGTATATAAAAAAAAGAATAGAAAAATACAAAGAAGAAAAAGCATAGATCTACAAAAATAAAAAAAAAAACGATCACAGAAAAAATATGATTGAAAAATAAGAAAAGAGTTGACGCTCTGGAAAAACCGGAGCCCCGACCAAGGTGAGCACAAAGCTCTACCAACATATGGAGCTAGCCACGACGAATGAGAGCAAATAAAGGAGAAACATTCACGATATTCTATAAATATAGACAATATATTTATTATCTACAGTAACCCGAGAGGGAACTTCTTCGGATAACTCTTTGGGTAGGAGAAACAATAAAGTTCTGAAATCATAAAAAAATAAAACACGAAAAACAAAGAACATAATAAAGAGAAAACAAAGAAAGATTTTATTCGTTAGACAAAACTTAAAAAGAAAGAAAAAAGTGAGAACAAGAATAAATACTCCTTATAAAAAAACATAGGAAGACATTGCCCTCAAACCTACTAGACTCTCTGACTGAACTAGCTTTCCCTAAATTGTTTCATTAATTTATTTTAATTATAATTTAAAATGTTAAACACTACTAATCAGAAAAGAGATTATTTTATGATTGGAAAACAAAAAAAAAAGAAAACAAAGGAAAAATCAGAATACATATACAAAAGAGAAAAAAAAAGACTCTAGCAAACAGCGAAAACATAGAAACAAGCTTATAACATTAAAAAACAAAAGATGAAGCACGATATTATAACATAAAATAAATTAATCAAAGAACCCTATTTAAGTAATTCTTAGTTACTACAAATTATAGGAAAAGAGAGATCAAAAAAGCTTCGACAAAATTTAAAAAATATTACATAACTAAACTCAGAAAGGCGGTTTTCTAAAACCTAAAAACTATAACGACCAGAACAAAAAATAGTTCACACTAAATGTTTTAGATATAGAAAACAAAACCATTTCATTTGTAAATTAAAATTATAGAAATACTTCGTAAATTTATATAATTAATATTTCTAATATCTAATATAATGACTGATAAATTATTAGTGATTAATGTATAAATCATTAATGTATAAATTATATAATTAAATTAGTATATAATAATGTAAAATTAAATTAATTATTAAAATATTGCAAAAACTAGAATAAATATTTCTATATAAAAATATAAAAGACTAGAAAAACATAAAATAAGAAAGAAACTGAAGAAGATAAAAAGCATAAAAGCCAAGAGACAAAAAAACGACAAACAAAATACC
The DNA here is from genome assembly GCA_036897195.1 of Plantago coronopus. Classification (NCBI taxonomy): domain Eukaryota; kingdom Viridiplantae; phylum Streptophyta; class Magnoliopsida; order Lamiales; family Plantaginaceae; genus Plantago; species Plantago coronopus. The sequence goes on from JAYMSL010000064.1 coordinate 16,719, forward strand.
GCGTCATCCAAGCAGGAAGTGATCGAAAGAATCCTACAAGAAGCTAAACCCTCCATTCGTACAGCAACATACTACAAATGTAAAGACTCCGACTCAACTTGCAAGACCCAGTGATCGAAATCCAAGACAAGAAAAAGCAAACAAAAAAACTTACTTGAAAAGACTCTTTGCCACATCGCACCCCTTCTAGTACCAGAAGGGCCAGACCAACGAAAACAAATCTTACAGCTTTTCGATTAACTCCAGAAAGTTAAAACAATACTATACTGACAATATTAGGATGAAAGACACCAAAAGGGCAACAAAGACAGCCAAATTTCCCGCTAAAGTAAAATACTGAAATATTACTAAACCGAAAGGGAAAGAAAAATAGATACATAAAAGAAAGAGAAAAGAGTTACTTTTCAAAATACTCCATAAGGATAGAGAAGTTCTAGTATAAAAATTTTTTGGCGAAAAAGAAACAAAAAAGAATAAAAGAGAAAAAAGAGAAAGTAAGCACAAAAAGAAAGAATCAGAAAACAATACAAAAGAAAAGAGTAGAAAAAGAGAATTTAAAATGAAAGTAGATAGAAAAAAAGGAAAAACCAAGGGAGGAAGTAAAAGAAAAAAAAAAAGAAGAACAAGAAGCACAAGACATAAGTAGAACGAAGATCAATTAGACAAGTAGAACAAGAGAAGAAAACAAGCACAAGAAAAGCAGAAACAGAATAAAAAAAAGAAGAAAAAAAAAAAGAAAAATTCATAAAATTTAGCAGAAGGAGAGACAAAGATAACAAAAGAATAAGATAATGAGACAAATATTTATGTCTAAAAATTCTATTATATTTGAAACAAATTCCAATAAAATTGAAAAGAATAATTCCAAAGAAGCAAAAGTAATTCGAAAAATAGATTTCTCGGATAACGGACCTCTAATGCCCCGGGACTAATAATTCTACCTTGCGGCTAACTGCGTACCAAAACATTCATTCTGGAAATCTTTGAATGAACTTGCGAGCCTCAAAAGCAAATAGAATTCTTTTACAATACAATGAATTACAGTTTTCGGATTCTGCATGACAAAAAATAAAACCAAGGTGCACGGTATATTATTTTAGATAACCTTGGAAATCCCACTCAGTTGATGTTTTTTGAGCTTTACAAAATAAAGCATACCGACCCTCTATTGTTATTTTGTTGATCAAAATAAATACACCTAGTCCTTGTTGTTAAAAATAGATCTCCTGAAGTAAAGAACTTTTACTAGGAAACATTGCTTGGTGAATTTGGGGAAAGACCTCACCGACAGCCCCAATACAAGTAAAAACCATATAGATTTGGATTCGCCTGTATTTTTTTCGCAAACAAAATTACATGCTCTTTCAGAACCTGTATAATTCTATTCTTTTTTGTGTTTTGGTTGATATTAGAAGACCCTTTTGGGTACCTAACTAATATATTTTTATATATAATCATAAATAGAGCTTAGTCCTACCCCCTTAGCATTCACGAATTAATACTTCGGGTTCAGATTCCCCAGAATCCTTTTGAATTATTTTCATTGTGATGCTGACACAGGGAAGAGAAAAAAGAACTCGTAGGAACTATTTCTGGTTATTATTGTGGTTCCTCAACCGAACCCCGAATTGCTTCTTTACTTTATATATCATAATGTGATTCTTTTATATCAATCATATAGCATTTTCTTTACGCAGAATTCAAACATCCAAGAAAACATGCTCGCGGAAACCACGTCTAATGATTATGGGACTTGATTTAAAGATTCTTGTCAAGGCATTTCATCTCCTTTTCTTATTTTTAATTTTAATCATAGAATTTCACAGTCGACTAATTTTTCTCTTCTTGTCTTAGGTAAATTCAAACAAGGCAACATGGAGGAATGCGAGCTGTCTACAAGCGAATGCACGAAAAGGAGAGCCCGCAGAAAGGCACAAGGGCCCTTATGAATCTTGAAAGCAAGTTCACGAATAAAAACTCTACCTCGTTTTTCAGTAACAAAATGCAACGTGTCTACCAAGGAAACCCGTTAGGGAAAAATACGCTGTAACAATTCACAAGGGTTCAATCATCTAGAACAAAAGGGTTGTCAAAAACCAGACCATATCGAATCAAAAAACATTCTAAAAATCATTCCGGGGGAGGAATATAAAATAGAAACAAAAATCAATTCACTAGACGAGAATCTTTAATCAATAAGAGCTCCCCACTCTAAAAGCAAATAATTAAAGCAGGATCTAAAAAGCAATACAAAAGACTAGAAAATTTATAGAAAATAGTTAAGTCTGGCACACAAAAAAATAAAAGAACAACTCCAAAAAGGCAAAAGAGAAGGTTTATAAAAAAAGATAAAAGAAGAAGGCACAATAAGTAAGCAGAATTAGAGAAGAAACCGTATCAGAGAAAAAAAATTCTATGTCAAAGAGAAAAAGCAGAAGAACAAGAAACATAAAAAAGAAGCCAAGAAAGAAAACATGTTACATATATAGTGGATGTAAAATATACATGTATTGTATAGAATATAAATACACAAAATAGACTGCTAACCAACAAAGAATCCGAGTATATAAGGAATGTATTCATCAAATGACGAAAACTCAACATACATGAACATATCACAAAAACAGAAAATGACGTATCGTATTAAAAGAAGAAATAAAAAAAGAGAAAGGGGAAAAAACAAGAATAAGGAAATCCTTATGACAAGAAGAATATAAAACAAATATAAGTAAAAAATAACTAAAAAAAAAAGCCAACACAAGACGAACATTTGTCAAATGAAAAATAGCGGGAGCATAGAATCCGGATCACACTAAGTTCTCTTATTTTTAAATACCCTGGTCAAAACCATTGACATAAAATCAATAAACACGAAACAAACAATGCAAAAATTAAAAATGGAAGACACAGACCTTTCCAAGAAAGCCTAAAACAAATTGGAGAAAATAAGAGAGAAAGAAAAAAATATGATATAGAATGCTCCGCGAACAATCAAAGGATCACCGAACCAGAAAACCCACGACAGAGCTCAATGGCTACAAAAGGATCTTTGTCAAAATACCAGCAATAATAACTTTGTGTAAATTTTTAAGCTTCAAAAGTTACAGTTAAAGCAGAAGTTTTCTCAAAGAATTACGTAATCATTTTATGCAATGCAAAATATAGAAGAAAAAACGAAAGGTCGGAAAAACAAAGAAGAGAAAGAAAAAAGGAAGAAGAACAACGAAAACAAGAACAAAAGAAAAAAGCAGAAAAAGAAAACCGAAAATACACTTAAAACAATATAAACAAAAAGATAATTCAATACTTTACATTATATGAGAATCTAGATTCTTGCTCAACAACACAAATAGGTTACTGGAGATATGGGTAAATCTATTTAAAATACCCATGCTACCCAAAAGACCCAAATTTAAGTAGAAATATTTCATTCACCAAAAATGATATAAATAATAATTAAAAATGCTTTAATACTTTTCAGAAAATTACACCAAAAAACATAAAACAATAAGAAATTTAGGAGAAAAAAGAGATCGGAAGAGAAAATAAAAAGACAAAGAAAGATCAGAAACAAAAATAAAGAAGAACAAGAATCCAAAAGGAGGACAGAAAAAAGAGAAAACGAAAAGAAAAAAACGTGCAGGAAAGAAGAATAAAAACCAAGGAGAGAAGGGAAAGGGAAGAGAAATAAAAAAGAGTATAAAGATAAAGAAAACAAGGATGAAAGGCATGCAAGAAAAAAGAAAGAGAGTGAATCTAAAAATCAAAAGTATAAAAAAGAAAACTAAAATAAATGCAAAGAGATTACAATTTTGAGCTAAACGCCTCAGCGCTATGTATTTATATAAATAAAAGCAGTATTGTTTATTTATCAGATATTTCATAAGGAAGCTTATCGCAAAGAAGTTTATTTTTATTATAAATATAATATTCTTCCTTGATTTCTTTCTATAACATTTATTTTTATTTCTTTTCTGTTTATAGAATTGTCTCAATAATGGTTGTAGAGGCCCGCTTCTTTACCGCCTCCTACTTTTTTTAATTTTCTTTTTGTAAAAACATATTAAAAGTGAAAAATAAGTTTGCTTTGTATAGACACATTTTGTTTTTTCGATACGGGTTTTTCTTGTATTTGTATGTTTTTGAGAGGTGTAAATGTATTTTAAGTCTCGTTGCATTTCATCAAATAGAGTAGAATTTCATAATAAAAAATAATTTTGCATAGTTAATAAATAATATAGGTTGATGGAATGTTAAAATAAAAATTTTTAAAAAGCATCCCCTGTTTGCTCCGTGTCTGACAAACAACAAAGAAAACAAAACGTTTTCTGTAATAATAAAATGTCTTATATGTAAATTTACAATATCCGGTAATAGCTTTAATTATAAAATATATTCATTTTGCATTTTTGGATCAAGAGGTTGAAAAAAGTAAAATATCATGATCACTTTTAAAGAAATCATTATACGAAATAGTCTATTAAATAATTTTGGCTATATTTTAATTTTATATGCCTACAGGATTATATTCCTATTTAATCGGAACAGATAAGAATCAAAACACGGAGAAAGACAACACAAAAAGATAACCTAAGAACATAAGTAACAATAAATAAATAAAAGACTTCCATAGTACGATATTGACAACAGATTAAAAAAGCCCTAAAAACGAGGAGCGGGATCAGAAATAGAGCCAATACTAAACCAGACGGGAAAATGAACACAAGGATCCACTATTAACAAAAAAGAGAGCCACTTAAAAAACAAAGCCTAGAGAAATCTACATGAACAAATAACATGGAGATATTTATTATTATGTAGATTAACTAAATGAAAAAAAACGATAATAGTATTTAGTTGGTGAATCACTATACATAGAATATAAAATACAATAAAACCCGTCGAATATTCATATATAACCCAGCATCTACATAGTTATACATAGAAAAATTAAGAGAATTAGAGAAAGAATTAGCAATAATAAATAAAGAAAAATAATAAAATTAGAAAAAGAATCAGAAAACTCTTCTAAACACAAAAAGGAATACTAAAAATAAACAAAACCTTTAAAGCAGAATCGGAATCTCTAATACTCTAACAAGGAGTACTTCCCGCAAATCATTGATCACTTAATTACTTCAAAGATTGAAACTTTGTACGCGATTAAAAATCTTTTTCCAAGAAATTGCCGTAGTTGAAGTATACGTCTATTAAGAATAGAATCTACTGTTTATTGAATTTGCATTAGCCGTTGTGTTTGTGCGATCACTATTTATAAATTAACCGAAATTTTATTGATTATTTAATCCGTGATTATCTCATTTTATTTTCGCTTTCTAACATCTACGACGTAGGTTTAGAGTTATTTGTTGATAGAGTGGACTAAATATGAATTTCCCACAAACGGGTGTTAGCCTGTTGTTAGCTAAGAGATGTATTTTTAAAGTTAAATAACCTAAGTATGATCATGAATTATCTTATCATTTGCCATTTTCAATATCTGCTTTTCATTTTTAATTATTATATTTGAATAATAGGGATAAGACAAGTAAGCAGCGAAGAATTATTAATATTAATCATACAAGCAATAACTTTTAGTTAGCCTTAAGAAATATCTGTTATTATTATTATTATAGCTAGGAATTTAATAGATTAATAAAAATAATAATTGAATACATTTGCATTAATAAATAGGTAATTTTCTTTTTATCTAGATTTCGTAATTCTCCGTAAATTTCATGATTATCTAATATTTATGATTTGGATCATAATTTTTTGTTGACTTTTTATTGTTAGAAAAATAACCTAATTATTAGTCTATTAATCGCATATCCATTCTCTTTTCTCTTATGCAAAGTCAAAGCTTTAGGTTCCTCTCTTCGCATAAAAATCAAAATAGAGAAAGAAGAAAGACAAACCAAGAAAACAAGCAATAATCAATCAAAGACATCACTTAAAATAATACTTAGTTGACAACGGGTACCTCCCAGAGGGCACGGTCCGGGCCAAGCGGGAACATGAATATGGAAAGAAAAGATTTAGCGGAAAGAAAGGAAGAAATCCAAGGAGATCCTGGCGAAATCCAGATTAGGAAAAAAGACATTCAAGGAGAGCCCAGGAAAATCCAGACGAACACAAATATCTCTTATTATTATTATCCTATTAATTATATACAAAATGTTTTAGGAAAAGGAGCAATCCTTATATTATTTAGTAAAAAATTCAGAATAGAATATAAAATAGAATTACATCAATCTTATTAAATTAATAAACCATTCATGTACATAGAATTATACAAAAGTGAATTGGGGAAAGAATTGGAAAAACCTCTCCTAAGCACAAATAAATATTAAGAATGAGTTGAACTTTGAAGTCAATGCAGATTCCGGCGATATAACCCGGGAACTTCCATTAACCAAGAGCACTTCCAACAGCATTCTTCTTCATTACTTCAATAATTGAGAGCATGAAAACCCCTATTCCAACTTCTAATTAAGATATATATTCTTATTGCTTGGCTATATGCGAGCTTTTAAAAAAAGAGAATGAAACTACTTTTATTAAAGAGACAAAAGTCCCTCCACCAAGTCCAAAAAAAGCATAAAAGAAAGGAGAAACAAGAAAATAAAGAAAAAACGGGCCAAGAAAACCAAATAGAGGGAATAGTTTTAAATAAAAATAACTATGTACAAGTAACGGAAGGCAATATTATTATTATCCTTCGTCGTATTAGCTCAAAAACGCAGAAAACAGAATAAAACTCAACTACACCAGAAGAAACCTATATTAAAAAGCAATACAAACGTTGAGCTAAGTTAATTAAATTAAAAAGGATATTTCAATTATATAATAATTATTAGTTTTTAGTTAATATAGAATTATAGTAATTTTTTGATATAAATATAATAGCACTTTAATTACTTAAAAATGATATAGTTTAAATAATTTAGTTTAGAATTTAAATATATATAAGTATAGTTAGTAAACTAGTTAATTATAGTAATCGTCAAATATATATTAGAAATATAGTAAGTTCAGATTAGTCATTAAAAAATATAATATAGAAGCAGATTTTTATAAAAATCAATCGAGAAAATGTTACTATATGGAAAACTCAATAGTGTGCATTGCCATGATCACTGCAAAAGAACACGAAGGAAGCCATTCGAACAACCAGCATGTGAACCACCGGAAACTACACCTCAAAGGCGAAAACATAACAAAAGAATGAGAGTCCGCAAGCAGTAAAGAATAAAACAACTTCCGACGAAAAATTCAATATATCTTTACATCTTATTAATTAAATTATTAGGCTATTAAAATATCTCTCCTTAGCATGGAGTCCTTGTATATTATAGTTTATGAAAGTAGAATAAGCGTGCTCTTATTGATAGAGCTTTCTTTATCTTCAATTCTTTATCTTCAAAGAGGGAATACTCGCAAAAGATGTCTTAGATTTTTGATGTTAGATTTTTTGCTAATATATTATATTGTTTATGGAAATTTCAAATGAAGTCCCTAATTAATTTTACTATTTGTTTACTATAATATAATTTATAAATTATTTTTCGTATATATCCAATATATTCCTATGAGTAGAAGCTCTCGACTTTTTCCGTTAGATAAGCAGAAAGAATGAGAAAGACAAATAAAGAACACAAACAAGAGCAACGAGAAATCAAAGACCTCCGCTGTCATAATCCTACATTCACAATAGACGTGGAAAGGACCCTCCACTTTGTGGGGGGGTGGGCCCAGGAGAGTAAGACAAGCTTAAAACAGACGGAAATATTAACATTGAAAAGAAAATGCATTTTCGCGAAAAAGAAATTTAAAGAGATCCTAGCAAAATCGAGACCAACACAACCATATACATATTTCTTATTAGTATCATCTATATTTTATGTATATTATATCTAAAAGCTAAATTAGATTATATAAATAAAATGCTTTAGAAAAGTAAAGTAGAAAATGACTAATCCTTATGATTATTTATTTAATTATATAATTCATATTTAAAATATATAATAAGAATGGAATACATTTCATTAATATATAATTAAGAATAGAGGGTAAAATAGAATAAGAAAATGTAATTAATCTAATTAATAAACGATACATCAAATTATACGTAGAAAAAAATTAAAAGAGTTAGAGAAAAAGTGCAATAATAGAATTAAGAAAAGAATTGAAAAAACTTTCTATACACATAAATGAATATCAAAAATCATTTGAACATAAAATTCAGTTGGAGTTTCTAACGCTCTAACCAAGAGCACTACTACCAACATTCTTTTGAGAACCTACGACAAAAAACATAATAAAATAGGGAATTCTCTTCACATTTTTTATTTTTGAACCAAAAATTCAGGCAGAAGAAGATTAAAGAAAATTAAAAGCCAAAACATAAAGAGCGGGAGAGATAAAAGAACGAGATTGAAGGGTTAGATGAGAGAAGAAGAAAAAGAAAATACCAATAAGGACTCCCGAGGAAAGAATACAATAAGAATCCAGAATAAGAAGCTCTCGTCTAAGAATTAAAAAGTTTGGACGGACATCTAAGTTTTCCCTTTTCCTCTTCGTTTTATGGACTGGACCTTGCGGGTATGCGGAAGTGGGGAAATGGAGTCAAGTCGGTTAATATAGATTAGGGTCCTTCGAGGTTAAATAATCTAGAGTGAATTAGGTCAAAAAGATTAGGAAATGATTATGAACTAGATTGCTTAGTGACTCTATAAATAAGTCAGTCAATCTTGAAAGATGACAGCCCCAAACCCATGTCGAGAAGCGGCAAAAAGTAGTGCTTTATTTTAGATCATTCAGAGATTCATTGAAAATAGACCAATCCCCTACCCACCCTCGAGGATCTCCTAAAGAACCAGAGCGAGAGCCCTCGTACGGAAGTACCTCGTTATCCCTTCTTTATAGAAGTTATAGGTGTTAACTAAATAAAAGAATATAAATAACATTAGAGTACCCTGGAGGATAGCTCCCTTTCGGATCGGAATCAAAACTCCGGTAAGTTTGCGCGTGAATGTCTTCGAGACGGGAATAGATATCCAAATAGGCCCTCCACGACGAAAGCGGGGCTTTCGCTGGAGTAGAAGAAAGACAGAGGACTTTATAATATAAGTTGCAAGTAAAAGGCAGCCGAAACAGTGATGACACAACATATAAGTCTAGATGTGTATGCATAATTTATTTTGGGAAAAGGCTTAGTACAAAGTTGTAAATGGAATAGAAGCCCCCACAAAACCTACGGCATCTTTTTAGAGAAGGGAGAGTCTACAGTCAAACAAATTCTCTGTCCATTAATTGTACCCCAAAATCTCCTCCCTTCCGTATTTTCTGGGGAAGCTGTCCTCGAGAAACTGGTATTTAGGGTATAAAGGAACCCTGTCTTAAAGAAACTAAGTTTGGTTCAAGCAGGAGTAATTTCAATAAAAAAAGAAAGGTACTCGTTTAGACGTGTATGCCACTCATATGGACTAGTATTTTTACTTTGATGGATGACAAGAACTTGTGAAGAATCCCTTGTCGAATTTTAGAAAAAGATCCTCTGGTCTAGATAGTTAGAAGAACGTGTGAAAAAGTTAGGTCTGGTCTAAGCAAAGCTAGACAAAAGAAGAAAAAGGTCTGCAATATTTACTTCTGTAGAATGGAAAGAAAGACCCTTCGTCAGGGTCTTGGGTCACAAATAGTTGTTGTATATAAGAATGGTGGAAACAAGCCTCGTAAATAGGAGGTCAGAGTGAGAGCTAAACGTACTTTTAGGCTTACAAGGAAAAGAACAAAGGAGATCTTATGTTAAATTTATTAACGGTGAATGAAAAGATACATATCAGAGTCAGTATGACCTACTTCATTTGGGGTCCTTACTTCTAACGAAAAACGGAGAAAGATACTGGCTTGATAATGGAGTATACTAGGGCGTGACGTCTCGGCCAAGCTCCCGTATGGGATAGTATTTGTATAGTGAAGTATTATCCAGAATAGCTATCTGTCGAAAGATCGCAAGGCCGACAGCCTTGTTTTCAGATTGGTTCTTGTTTCTTCAATTTCTTTTTCTTATTTATTTGCACTTTGTTATTTTCTTGATAACTGCATTGGTTTTATCTTTTTATCTATAAGAAATTACTTACTTAATTTTAATTTGATAATTCCTAATATAAGTATAAAATATAAAAGAAAAGGAGAACAGGAGAGAAGAAAGGGTCTTAGATCCTGCTATTGAATGCTGGATTCTCGATGATAAAATAAATAGTAACATTGTAGTCATCCACGCGTTTTCCACTTCTGCGCGAGTTCGCCCCTAACTTATATAATATAAAAATAAAGTCCGGCTTTGGTTTAGGGAAATTTCTCTTTTCCGACGACTCTAATGAGTAATAGACGTTTACCATCTAAGTGATTTGTCGGGTAGGAAAATACTTTGTAATGTATTTGATGGACTAGATCATGAGATCATTACTGGATTACTAGAAATATAAAGAATAATCCAAACAAAAAAGAAAAAAACTAAAGCAAGTCATAATGAAATATAAATCTAATCCGAACTAAGGCGGAAACGAAGAATTTATTTAGGAAAAAAAAAGACACAAGAAAAGAGATAGGAAAAAGAGAGAAAGAGCTTGACAGAGTCAGAATAAGCTAACGATCACCCCTCGAATCGAAAACTAGAAAGAAACACTGCTTATAAGAAGTAAACCAAAAGCTTCTTGATGAGTACTAGAACTATAATAAAGAATTTAAAACTTTAAAAACAATCGGTAGAAAAAAGTTTATATACATACATATTATATATTGAATATAGACCGTCAAACAAACTACAGGAGCATATAAGAAGAATAACCTGACGAACAATATAGAGCAAGAATCTAAAAAAATCCTTTAATGAAAATAGAAACAGGTCAGAGGAACTCCCGCTAAGAAAAAATTATATATAGTTTAAAGTTTATAGTTATTAAAGAAATTAAAATTAATACAAATTATATAAATAAGTTAAATAAGTTAAAAATAATAAAATAAAAGAATTCTAATTATAAAATTAAAAAACAAGTAGTCGAATTTAAATCAAAAATGGAAATGTGTTGTCAAGTCGACTAAAAATAACATATTCTATAAAGGCATCCAAAGGCTCAACTTGGTTTTGGAAAAATAGGCCGGGTTCTACAAGCTATCTTTAAAAAAGCAAAGAGAAAAATTTCTTTTTAAATAATTAGGTTGATATAGCTGTTGTGTATTAATATTAAGTATAGAAGACTAAAGCTCCTATATTTTGAATAAAGAAAAAAGGTGAAATCAATATTAAAACAAAGAATGGAAGCTCTTTCCTAGAAAAATAAGGTTTTATATCGGCGATCGACTAGCATAGAGATTTTCTCTAGCTACAATGGGTAGATGTTAAACACGGAAATGATATGACAACTCTAGATCTTTACTTAACTCCTTTTGGAATCTCCCTAAAAATACTAGACATCTCTTGGTGAAGACTACGTTTGATAAAATTAAAGCTCCAAGCTCTCGCAAGAAGCAACGACTATTATTCTATACTCTACATTTCTATGACTATTAATAATTTCTATATATTTATATTCAATGCTAATATTCTTATTTAAGTTATTTATGCATAATTTCAGAAATTTCTATATTAATTCCAAAAGACTATGAATTCTAAGTTTTTTTGACGAAAAAATTTTTATTTCGGCTTACTTTGGAAGTTCAGGTAATCAAAATCCTGACTAGTTCCCTGTTGGCGAAAACCAATGTCTCGAGGACTCATTCTGATTTAAACAAGAGGTGCACAAAAAGGGTTCAACATCTTAAACCTTTTTTCTGACGATGGAACGAAGTGATTTCATCAAAGGACCAACACAAATGTTTATTCTTTGTTCTAGCATGGTCTACTACCTAGATTGGAAAGAAAAGGCCGTGTGTTGGACAGGAATGCAAGGAAATGCGGAAAGAAAGTGGCATGCATATCTAGTCTATGAAAAGGAAATACAAATCAATCTCCGACAAGAGGACTGGGATCCTGAAATAGTACGAAAGAAAGAGAGAAAAGAAACGAGAAGGTGTTTTTTGAGCAAAACCGATAGGGAGAACAAGAAGAGAAACAGAAGGCAGAAGTGAGTTCTCTTAGTGGTTGAATCAGAGGATTCGGAGGAGGGAGTCGTGGAATTGTTGGAGAATAAAAGAAAAGAGGAGCAGTATCATTTTTGTCGTATTTGCCTTTCGATTTGCCAGACGCTTTCTCGCTTTTTCCTTTTCCTACCGATTATTTCTTGACCTTTACTTGGTAGAATTTGACCCTTTATACTATTCTAAAAAAATTCTAGAAAGGAGTTTGCTTCCTTTGAAAAATCAGAGGTTTTTTCCCTAAAAATTCTAGGATTCTTAAGCAAGCAAGGTTAAATCCCTGAAATTCTTTTTCGTTAGCTACAAGAGAACAGTAGGCTAGTGAAATGAGCTATACGAGAGCTCTTTTAACACGTATAGAAAGAGTGCCCTATTTGGTTTTTTATCCATGAGAAAATAAAGACTGACAAGATCGGGCCATTTTCTATGAGGGGCTTTCCAAAACCCACCTTAGTGTAAGGGAGACATTAATTCCTAATATTTGGATTTGCTCGGGCCTTCCCAGTTTCCTAAGCGCGACCCAGGGTTCTTTCGGTTCCAATACCACAGCGAAAGCTTCATGCAAAAAGATCTAAAAATTTCGGACTTATATCCATTCCTACTAACATATCGTATGCATAGTATATATATATAATATAGTAGATCGAGTTCTCTAGTTCTCTTTGCGGATTCTCACGTCTAATCCATGCAAATAGATATTCGTGAGGACGCTAAGGAATATCTTTGGAGAAATCTGCCTCTAGCAAAGACAGCAAGATATTCATTTTTCAAAACATTGTACAATATCTTCGTTAAGAACTCGGTCGCAAAGACCCAAGAATGCATATCTCGAAAGAGGGTTCGCATGCGCCGACTCTTTCGAAAACCCTTAGAAGAGTCAAAAAAAGATGTTATCGTAAACTTGGTTCACTAGAAACGGCATTGTATATAAAATAAGAGTGTTTTTCCTCGCCGGTTGATTTAGAAGATGAAATGGCCCTGGGTTCCCTGGCTTAGGACCTAAGCATTAGTAAGAATTGATAACTTCCTTTATCCAACAGAGTCTTAGGTCGAGTGCAATCATAATTAAGTGATTTCTTGGAGTCATTCGACTTTTCTTTTTGGATGTCTTTTTCCCTAAAGTAAATTTTGCGAGGATCTTTTTGGATTTCTTTTTTTCGCTAAAGTGTATTTCTCTTTCTTTATACAATTTCTTCCCGTCTGGTTCGGGATCAGCCTGCTTCCTCCGCATCCCGCTTTCCATTTAGAGGGCTCTTATCTTTTCTGTTGTCAACGTAGCACTGAGGTCTTTGCTTCATTGTTGCTATTGTTTGTCTTCCAGGTTTTCCTGTCTCTGTCTCATCCTTTCTCTTTGTTTGCTTCTTATGTTCTTCTGCAAAGTGAAAAGTCGGCAGCCCAGACTCGGCGTAAAAGATTTGATATATATATGAATTCACAGAATACTTTTAAGATTAATTAGGTTATTTAGGAATTATAGCAAAAAATGGAAATTCTAATAAAATCTTCTTCGGAAAATCTAGAAATAACGATTCAATAAAAGGAATTGATCAATTTATGAATATAAATTCTTCCAATAATTCTAAATATAAGTTTCTAAAAATTAAAATAATTTACATTTAAAGTAAAGTTGAGGTATTTAAACTGCATAATTAATAAGATTTCTAATTCCTAGCAACTACTTGTATTATTCATATATAATTGAAATACAAATATTCAAAAATAATTTATAGCCTAATCGTGTGAATAGTGAGTTAACCTATTTGGAATTTCTACAACCAATACCGTAGTAAAATATCTAACATCAAGAAGTATAAGAACTATTCATGATAACTTGAATTACAATTCTATAAATAAAAAACAAATCATATTCTAGAACAATAATTAGATAATCCAGAAAATCACGGTAAATAAAAAAATATCATAATCCAACAAAAGTAAAAAGGCCTATTTGTTAATAAATCCAATTAACTGTAGTATATTCTACTTCTTAATTGTAATAGACGTTAAGATTAACTTAAGGTTATTGATTAATAGGATCTCTTTCTAATTCTTCGCTTTTACTTATCTTATTGTAATTAAATTAAAAGAAAGATACCGAAAAAGGGGAAATGCGAACAACTAGTGCTTATAATTAGGTTACTTAATTAGGAATATTAAAAACGTATCTCCTAGCTAAAAATAAAATAGAACAACAATAGTCTAACGACCTTGCTTGTGATTAATAAATATCGAATCTATTCTATCAACTAATAACTTCAACAAAATATCTATATCTATAAATTCATATGTCCTTCATCACTTGGTTACTCATGCATTCGTTTTTTCTTATTATTGTCTCTAATTATTTTTAACTATAACTATTATATCATAATATAATTCTTGGTCAGGTATTTTCAATACTATATTTTATACCATGTTATTAATCTTTTCTTTATTCTCCAAATATCAATTATTAATTAAAAATGTTTAGATGTATTTTAGAGTTATCGAGTTTTTCTAATCTATAATTATCCACTTTTTGTAAGTTCTTGAAGTATATTTCTTGAATCTTTTTTCCTTTCTTTTGGTGAGCGGGCTTCCCCCATATCCCGACTCCTGCTGCGGGCCCTTTCTACAATCTGTCGTCAATGCAGGACTATGGCCACTGAGGTCAATCTTAGTTGTCCTCCTACTTCGTCTGTTTTGATTCTTGGATGGAAATAGGACTTGGTGTAATAGACTAGACATTTTAAAAAATTAATTTATATACAACTCGTGATAATAATTTCATTACTTCCTTCGTAATTTAAACGAAACTTCTTGCATTTATTTATATTGTGAAAAAAAGTCATTTGCACTCTCCCTCAACAGGCTCCTCTCTTTTGTATTCCCTCGCTTTCTCCGTATGCAAGATTTATAAATTAAAAAAAGAACGGAAACCGAAGAAGCGAAAGAGCCAACCGCGGTACAAAAAGATTAGGAAAGCACCCAACCCCTAACTCATATATTTCTTTTATCTTGAAGTCGCGCAAGAAGGCAGATACTGATCTGCTTCAAGCTTCCTAAAGCCTTCCCTTTTCTCTACTATCTGATGGTCTTAGCCTCTTTGTTTGCGTATTATACTGGTTTATTTCCGTAAGTATCTGTCGACTCCTGGGTCACCAGTTGAAAATGAGAGTTTTTCACTCTTTCATATTCATCCTTGACAGTGAGGGAGTTTCCATACTTTATGTACGATAACAGCAAAGTACCCAGCAAACTTGTTGATTACTTACACGCGAGTAGCTTCTACGAGATGACTGGTACACAAGAATTATAGAACTTCTTCGACCAGTTCCATGGAGGTATGCTTGACCCGCGTCTATGGACCACTAGCGAGGCCCTTTTCCCATGGACCCGCGGATCCTGAAACTAGTACTCTCACTTCTTTTAAAAGTGAAAGAAGAGAGGAAAGCCTCATCCCTAAACCGTTTGGTTGGAGCGGAACACGTCTCATTTTATAATTGAAAACCTGTAACGAGTAGGTGGCCGATTAATAGACAAAGAGACATTTTGGCCTTTGGATCAGAAGTTAAAGGTTTCGTAATCTCCCTGCTTTATTTATCTTTATTTAAAGTGCCCTACTCCGGGGGTCCCTTACCATAAAGAAAGGTGGTCGGAGTGATCCTGTAGAATATCCGTTCGCTCGTGGTAGACCCTTTATCTCTTTTGAGACAGGGCAGCCTTTGGGTTATCTGTCGTCTTGGCCTCTCTTCACATTGAGTCACCATTTAGTGCTTCAATATTGTGCAAAGAAGGTGTATTCGAACAAATATTTTGACAGATATGGCCATCCTAGGTGATGACATATGTATCAAAGATAGGAAGGTTGCGTCTGTATATCATCGGGTCGTGGTGTAGATATTTCTATACCTAATTACTTATCTCGGATTCTGGCGGTGCTTCATTTTCAAAGCTTTTTAGGTGCCATAATTTTAGTGTGGATTTGATAAGTGAATATAGAATTCAGAATACTTATAGGAAAGGGTAGGAAAGAAAGTGAATAACTAGTACACACGCAGAAACTAAAATCTGCGATCGGGATCAATTATTCGCTTTATAAATGCTTTATCAAGTATAGACTAGGTGTTTTGCTTCTTCCTAATTATAGATTTTTAGCCGCCGGTACAGGTGTGGAAACTAGAGCAGAGTTATTTTTACCAAAGAATGGTCTTGGTCGGTTTAGATCTCGCCTAGAGGGCTTTGAAGCAAGCTTTTTAGAGCAAAGTACTAAGAGCAGAACAGCTGAACTGAGACTGGATCGAGTTCATTTACGCTTCGGCTTCATTTCGAATTTGAGTTGTTCAATCAATAATAAATAGGGGCAGCTAGTCTTTTGGAGCAGTCGTACTGTCCTTTGAAGAAATCCCGGCTTATGGAAGGCTTACTATAAGTTACTTTCCCTGCCGCTTATAACCTTTCTGGAAAGACAAGAGAAAAGAAGCTGATCCTTTTATAAATTATAGGAATAAGTCTTTCTTAGTCTACATAGATCAACCAGTCAGTCTTCTGGTTCTTCCGAGCCTCTTACAGTCCTATCCGCGAGTAGGTCCCATGCCAGCGAGTGAGCAATGTCCGGGCATGAAAATTCTTTTATTCAGTTTTTGCATAGCTTTTGAAGTTAAAGTGTAATGCCTCCTTAGATCCACTACGATTACTAGGAAAACCGGTTAACCCAAAAGATCAAACAGCTGCTCTTTATAGTCATTATACTCATTCGTTTTCATTTATCATTATTATATTCTTATATATTTAGGGCATTATTTCATAAAAAATCTCGTTAATGGAGAGAAAAACCCGCTGTTGACCTCTCTCCTGTCCAGTCACAGAGCAGTTCGCAGCAGAATCTTTTTCAGCCGTCCTGCCTCAGTCTTCTCTCGTTTCTTTCATTTAGCGACTGGACACTCACTTTGTCATGAAAGATCTTGGTGATCAAAATTTATTTCTTGGAAATCGAAACCAAACGTACATCGACTTCTCTAGTCTTGACTCAGTCTAAACTAAATACGCCTTACTTACTACTCATATGCAAGACTCTAAACCATGTTTTTTTTGCATTTATATTTATTTGGTATTTGTTGGTAATTCTCTTAACTCTATTTTTTTAGTTACTCGTTACTTACAAATGATGCCCTAGTCACAGGCGTACGGCTTCTTGTAGATAGAATAAGATTTGTAGATAGAATAAGATTTGTAAATAGAACATGTTTCTGTATCTTCTCTTTTTGTGTTTTTTTGCATTTATATTTTTTGTCTTTTTATTTATTCTTTTCTCTGTTTTCTTTTTATCTTGTTCTCAGTCTTCGAGTCTTTTTCTCTTCTTTTTTTCTTGTTTTTTTGTTCGTTTTGATTCTTTCTCTTCTTTTTTTCTTGTTTTTTTTGTCTTTCTTTTTCCTCTTCTTCTCTTTTCTTCTACTCTTTTTTATGTCTTTTTTGTTCCTCTTCTTTTTTGTGCTTATCTCTCTTTTTCTTATTCTTGTTTTCTGCTTTTTTTATTTGTTTGTTTCTGTTTTTCTTGGATTCTCTCTCTCTTCTTTGCTCTTTTTCTTCTGTCTTTTAATTTCGCTTTTTGTGTCTTTGTTTTTCTCTCTTTTTTATGCTACTTTTCTTTATTTCTGTATTTTGGAGGGTTCTTTTTGGATTTTTCCTTTAGTTTTCTTTTTTTCTGAACTTTCTTTCGTTCCGGGTACTTGTTTTCGTGTTTTGTCTTTTCGATGGGTTTTTTTTTGTTCTTCTCTAACTCTTCTTTTTTTTCTAACTCTTCCAAGTTTTCTTCTCTTTGCCTTCTCCTTCTTTTTTATCCTTATTTTTATTTGTGCTAAGTTAACTAAATTGTGCTAGGAAGGAACCGGTATTTCCTGTTTTTATTTATAGCGGTCCTTATTTTGGGGCTGTAGGCGTTACTTTAGTAATATTATTTATTTAGGATTTTCTAAAATTGTCTTTTAGAGTAACAGATAAGACGCTTTGTACGCGGGAATAGGTTTCATGTTGGATTGACAAGCTGCATCTAAGTGCTGGTAAGGCAAATCCATCATTTCCTTAAAGATTTTTGCTCGTTAATTGTCGTCTATTTTCTTGGTGTCACTTGGGTGCGCTACAAGAATTCTTGTATTTGTGATTTGTGTTTGATTTTTTTTGATTCTTAGTAAAATTTAAATTAATAAGTAAGCATTTCAGTTACAGGTTTCTACTGGTCCCACACCCCGTGAGTCTGGCTCAAAGCTCTCTGATGCAACATAATCTCGTAGCGTTGTTGGCGCCCTTCAGTATCTCACTCTCACCAGACCTGACATCGACTATGCTTTCAATCAAGTTTGTCAGTTCATGCACGCTTTAACCATCGTACATCTCCAGGCTGTAAAACGCATCTTACGGTATCTCTTGACTGTGACCTAACCATCACTCCGAGTGGGAATAAAGTCATTGCGAGCTCTTTGATCTGTACTATTGAATTCCTTTTTGGAAGGATTAGTCTAAAGCTAAGGCTGCTAAGTCAAATAAATCCTAACTGCTTATAGTAAAACGGATAGTAGTAGCGCATTAACAAGTACCTTAGAGTTACATTTCACCTAAGCAGGAATTCTATTGCCATTGATTCTTGCCATCTAGTACAGGTTCTACATCTTACCCCTTTTCTAATAAGCTGTTTCTATACCTCTCATCGCTCTCCATGTACTCTGTCTTCTAATGAGAATAAGTTATCAGTGACTTAGCGGACTGTAACTAAAGATAAAATAAATGAAATGTTCAGTGCAACCTGTCTATACTCTATAGTGAATGATATAGTAGCTTTTTCTTTTCAATTGCTTATTCATCAATCCTTTATCCTATATATGCTATTTCAATGAATCTGTATAAGATCCCGATAACATTTAAGCTTGAATTCATTCACCAAAGGGTAAGATAAAATAAGAATATCCTTGATGTATCAAGTATACCTCTCAGCAGTTACTAGTGTATTCTGTCCGGACTATCGGTTAAGAGAGAGGGAAAGGGCGCAATTTTGACTCCCCTTCCCCCCAAAAAGTGGAATCTTAGGTTTCTGATTTTTACTGTATCTTTGCGAAGAGGAGCTTCCGCGAAAGAAATTGGTGATCCGCTTAGAAAGCTAGTGAATTATTTGTTACACATCTGCATATAGGCGTATAAGAACTTTCCTTCTAACTCCTAGCATTTTTACAAGTAGTTTGTTTTATTAGAGCGAAAACGACTAGAAAGAGATCCCCTGTAAAGGAATAATAACCTTTAGTTCTCTAGCTCTAGCCCGCGTAACGTTCTTTTGAACACCCTATCTCTTGCCAGCTCCAAAATAAGGAACTCAAAGAAAGTCCCTTATCAATCCTAAGTTTTTTAGTCTTTGATAAAAATGACAGTTAATTCCTTTAGTTGCACTAGTGGATTGAAGCACTTTTTTTAAACAGAACCAGAACCCATAAATTGAAATCCACAAACGAAGGGAAAGCTAGAGGAAGGTCATTCATTAAGGAATCATGATTATTAATATATCTTCTAAAAGGTCATATCAAACGCCAATTAATATAGTACAATAAATAATCTATACCATCTCATAAAAATAATTAGGGCCGGTAGCCGTGAGAACTTCTAGGCGGGAAGGAATTTAATCGAATTAATACATTGAACCGCTACAAAAAGCTTGTATGGTCCATTAAATAACCTTGCAGGGTTGAATCTCAAGCCATTTATAATGAAAAAAAGTTTGGGTGGAAAACTACACATTCACGGATTGTCAAAATGAAGAAAACTTCTTTTCCGCCTTGTTCTCTGTTTTGTGGTCAAAGCGGGTCTTTTTGGACTAGGAACTCCACTAAGCTTGGCCGTGAGAAATTGACTTATGAAAGATAAAAAAATAATAACGTAAATAGACTAACTAAAAATAGTAGAAGTGCCCGAAATTCATCATTGAGAAAAGATCCGCTACCAAGTGAAAGCAAACTGACTTTTGGTGCTATAGTCAATCTGTGGTCAGCATACTGAAAGTTTTCTTTTTGTTGTTGTTTAATGTAAAGTTGTGATCAGCTTAACAGTAAAGAACTATTGTTTAGCGAAAGTCGTATTCGTATTTTGCTTGAGTGGCCCTCTCTCTTTGAGTTAAGGAAAACGTAGTTCGATAAGTTTCGTAATCTAATATTTAGCCCTACCCTATCATTTAGGTTAGTCATTTAATGGATTGCTCTTTCGAATAAAAAGAACGATTATGAAATGTATATTATTTGTTGATAAATCTAAAATTTATACCGTAGACGCTTACATCATGCTATCGGCCTTTTATCTACATTTTACTGACCGGAGGAAACTCGCTTTATTTGGGATGAACTCGTAATTGACTCGAGAACTTCCTTCGCAGAGTGGCGTCTTTTCTTATCAAAGAATTTATAAGTGGAAAGAGTTTGAGCTCTTTTGGCTGAATTTTAGCCGGGTGGGGGGCTATTCGCATGTCTCCTAAAATTAAAGTGGCGCTTTTTTTGTAATGGGAAAAGGTTTGGAATTCGATCTCCTACTCGATTAAAAGGAGAGGCGGGAATAGATTCCTTTTTTAATTCAGGATCCGCTTTCCAGATACAATTCTTTATTCAACTTGGTGTGGAATAACCATCATTACACATTCATCCTAGGCCTGGTCGATGGTCTCTAAAGAGCCTTCCTAGCCCCCTAAAATGCAGCCTGCTTGCGGAAGACCGTAACGTAACTAACTCAGTGCTCCATACGGGGAAATGGAAGCAGAATTCGTTCGGATCTTCTCAACATATTCAAGTGGTTTCCCCCGAAATGAATGTTACCTTCTTTTTGCTTATTCATGGAGTTATATTTAGTACCTTTAAGAAATATGATTATCCACTGTTAGTCCGTAATATGGAGTTGGCTTGGATTAATTAGTGTTGTGCGCCTAGAAGGGGCGGCGCACTTTTGGATAAGGGGGAACAGCTCCCTAATCTAACGTGGCACCGGGTTTGGACCGCGGGGAACCTTAGCATGAGGGACGTATAATCCTTTTTCCGCCGCAAGGTTAGCTAATCGTACGCAGCAGGCTGGAAGACAAATAAGTCTAAATACAATATGAAATGTGCGACCGATACTATGTAGGTACTTGTGCAGGCGATGGTTCGGTCAGTCCTAGAAACGAAGGTTTTCAGCAGCAGCGCGAAGAGTTTACGCCCGGATGTGCTTCAACCTAGGGATCACTTGGCAGCTATTTCGCTATATAGGGGTCGGGGGCATAGCACAATTCTTCTTGTATAAGGGTTGTTTGCCCGGGTGACGGATCCTGACAAAATGTACTTTTACCAATTATAGCACCGGCAACCCAAGCCGAGCATATATACGACAATTTTCATCCGTGAATAGCTGAAAAGGGCGAATGATAAAAGGCTTAACGTCTGGGCAGGCGGGATGGATGCGCAAAAGATATCATGCCGTGGAGTGGGGAATATCCTGAATCTCGTGTAAAACAATTAAATGCACTTCGAAGTGCCGCCGAGGAACTGAGGGACCTTCTCGAGCACAGGCCACCACTAACCCTATTAGCTAGTCTATTCGTTGTGGGGAATCCATGCTCCAGGCTAAAAAGAACTCACCTATAGCCCTTGGCTTTCTCCGGCGCATATTTTCTTAATTGTGCTTACACTTAACAGGCCATTTTGGCTTCCTTTCTGTCGGCCACGTTTCTTATCGTTCCTCAGGCCCCGCTACACTCTCACCCCAAGCCATGCCTGCTTAGCAAGATGCATTGCGATTTTCTCTTTTGTGGACGGAGGAATATCAAGAATTTTTGATCCGGCCGAGCTTCTCTAGGCAAGCCAAAGACGCCCCAAAACAAGATACAACTGTCGATAAACGAACAAAATCAAGAGAACCTGGCTGGATGATAGTTGCGCTCATTTTTAATTAGTTCCAAAAGGGGTCGCTCATGCTGGAAACCCACTTAGTGATCGGTCCGCGAGTTGACGTAAATCCAAAGAAGTTATCACAGACGGGCCACATACATGGAAACTTGCACGTGTAGTTCTGGCGGGGTTTCCTAAGGTATTTAATAACCTTTTTTCTCCTCGCCACTGGTGCACTTCTCCTAACTATTTTTCCATTTTTCTGGAATAATCTTTTTAGGAGGGTAGTGTATTCTGTCCGGACTATCGGTTAAGAGAGAGGAAAAGGACGCAATTTTGACTCCCCTTCCCCCCCAAAAAGAAGCTCAAAGCGGAATCTTTGGTTTCTAATTCTTACCGTATCTTTATGAAGAGGAGCTTCCGCTAAAGAAATTGATGATCCGATTAGAAAACCAGTAAATTAGTTGTTACACATCTACATATGGGCGTATACGAACTCTCCTGCGAGCTCCTAGCATTCCGTCAAGTAGTTTGTTTTACCAGAGCGAAAACGACTAGAAAAAGATCTCCCGTAAAGAAATAATAACCTTTAGTTCTCTAGCTCTTGCCCACTTAACATTCTTTTGAACATCCCTATCTCTTGCCAGCTCCAAAATAAACAACTCAAAGGGTCCCTTATCAATCCTAAGTTTTTAAGTCCTTGATAAAAATGAAAATGACAGGTAATTCCTTCCGTTGCACTAGTGGATTGAAACACCCTTTTTTACACAGAACCTGAACCCCATAAATTGAAATCCACAAACGAAAGGAAAGTCGGGGGAAGATTATTTATAAAGGAATCTTGATTATTAATATATCTTCCAAAAGGTCATATCAAATGCTAATATAGTACAATAAATAACCTATACCATCCCACAAAAATAGTTAGGGCCGGTCGCTCACCAGTATCCGTGAGAAATAAGGTATCTAGGCAAATTCAAGCAAAAAAATAAGTCAAACTGTTACAAGAAAACTTGTATGGTCCATTAAAGTACCTTTCAAGTCGAGTCTGAAGCCATTTATAATGAAAAAGGTTCGGGTGGAAATACTTGCAAACTACACACTCACAGATTGTGAAAGTGAAAAAAAATTTCTTTTCAGCCTTGCTCTTTGTTTCGTGGTCAAAGCCGGTCTTTTCAGACTAGGAGCTCCACCAGGCTTGGCCGTGGAAAACTGACTTAGGAAATATAAAGAAAAAAATGACGTAGGTAGACTAACTATAAGTAGTGAGAATGCCCGTCGAAGGGCAAATTCATCATTATTCGATACCAAGTAAAAGAAAGCTTGCTGTTGATGCTATAGTTAATCTGTGGTCAGCATACTAGAAGTCGTCTTCTTCTTGTTGTTTAATGTAAAGTTGTGATTAGCTTAGCAGTAAAAAGCTCTTGTATAGCGAAAGTCGTATTCGGATTCTGCTTGATCGGCCTTCTCTCTCTGAGTTAGGGAAAAGGTAGTTCAGTAAGCCTCGTAATATAATCGAAGCTTTAGCCCTGTCCTATTATTTAGGTTAGTCATTTATTGACCGATTGATCTTTCGAATAAAAAAATGGAAACAATTATGAAATGCATATTATTCGTTGATAGATCTAAAACTTATGCCATGAAGCTTACATTATTGGCTTTTATCTGCATCTTCCTGACCAGAAGGAGTTCGCTTTGTTTGGGATGAATTCGCAAAGACTCGACCCGAGGACTTCCATCATAGAGTGACATCTTTTTTTTTAATCAAAGACAAAGAATTTATAAGTGGAAAGAGTTTGAGCTCTTTTGGATGACTTTTAGCTAAGTGGGGGGGCTTTCCCTATGTTGACGTCCATGGTATACCCGATAGAAAAGGTTTGAAATTCAACCTCCCACTCGACTGAAAGGGGAGGGGAGAATATATTTAAGATCCCCTCTCCATATTCAATTCCTTCTTGAGCCTGGTGTGGAATAACCATCATTACACATTCATTTTTGGTCTGGCTGAAGGTCTCCATCGAGCCTTCCTAGCCGCCTAAAGTGCAGCCTGCTATCGTAACGTAAGTAACTTAGTGCTTCATACGGGGAAATGCAAGCAGAGTTCGCTCGGATCCTCTCAACATGTTCAATCTTTTTGGCGGTTTCCCAGAGATCTTTATAATGAATGCTACCTTCATTTTACTCAGTTATATTTAGTGCCTCAAAGAAATATGATAATCCACACTGAGTCAGTAATGTAGGGTTGACTTGGATTAATTAGTGTTGCGCGCCTAGCAGGGCGGCGCACTTTTGAATACAGGGGAACTATTGTCGTCCAGCTCCCTAACCTAACGTGGCACCGGGTTTGGACCTTGGGGAACCTTAGCATGAAGAACGTATAATCCTTTTGCCGCTGCAAGGTTGGTAATTGTACGCAGCAGGTTGAAAGACCCCCGGTCCTGGAAGGCAAATAAGTCTAAATGCAATGTGGAATGTGCGACTGATACTGTACTATGTAGATACCCGTGCAGGTGAGGGAGCGGTCGGTCCTAGAAATGTCGGGTTTTCGGCAACAGTGCGAGGAGTTCACGCCTGGATGTGCTTCAAACTAGGGATCACCTGGCAGCTATTTTGTTCTATAGGGGTCAGGGGACAGAGCATAATTCTTCTTGGAGGAGAGTTGTTTGCCCGGGTGACAAATCTTGTTAAAATATATTTTTACCTATTATAGCATCGGCAACTCAAGTTGAATATACATACGACGATCTTCATGCGTGAAGAATTGATAGGAAAGGAAGGGTGATAGATGATAATGATAAAAGCCTTAGCGTCTGGACGGGCGGACGGAATGGATGAGCGAAAGGTATCATGCCATGGAGTGAGAAATATCCTGAGTCTCGTGTAAGATAACTAAATGCATTTTGAGGTGTTGCCGAGGAACTGAGGGACCTTCTCGAGCACGGGCCACCACCAACCCTATTTAAAGATAGAATTAGCCTATTCGTTGTGGAGAATCGGTGCTCTGGGCCAAAAAGAGCTTACCCACCCATGGCTCCTGGCTTTCTCCGGCGCATATTTTCTTAACTGTGCTTACACTTCATAGGTCGGTTTGGCTTCCTCTCTGGCGGCCTTGTTTCTTATCGCTCCGCGGGCCCCGCTACACTCTCAACTCTTACCCCAAGCTATGCTTGCTTAGCAAGATGCATTGCGACTTCCTCTTTTGCGGACGGGGGAATATCAAGAATTTTTGATCCGGCGAGCTTTCTCTCGTCAAGCGACGCCCCAAGACAAGATACAATTGTCGGTAAAAGGACATAATCAATAGAATCCGGCTGGATCCGGGCTGAGATGGTTGTGCTCATTCTTAATCAGTTCCAAAAGGAATCGCTCATGCTGGAAACCCACTTAGTGATCGGTCTGTTAGTTCACATAAATCTAAAGAAGTTATCACGGGTGAGCCACATACGCGAAAACTTGCACGTATAGTTCTGACTGGGCTTCTTAAGGTATCTAATAACCTTGTTTCTGCTTGCTGCTAACGCACCTCTCTTAACTATTGTCCATTTTTCTGGAATAATTTTTTTAGGAGGGACAATTTTACATATTTCTGCCAAATCCTACTATTAACGGGGACCTTTTCGATGTGTTTCGATTATTTCGAACAAGAGAGGTTTGGTGGTTTTGAATACATTGTCTTAATACTACTTCCTATACGCGATATCTCGGCTTATGTATGATTCAATGAGTTATTGAGCCGCAAAGTTTATGTTATCGCTGCCGTCAAAGGAAAGTCTGCGTTTTTCACGGAAGCCTGCTCTAAATATTTGATTTTAAGTGCATTTTACTCTGGAATCTTCTTGTTTGAGTATGACCGGAAAACGATCGACATCTATTCATATCTTTTCTTAGAATGTTTTTGTTATTAAATAGATAATAGATATATATTGTCAACTAGGGTATTATTTAGATGTGAAACTTGCATACCTTGTCGCGAGGGAATGGAATATATATAGGTTTATAGAAACCCTCTATGTAGTTGTCTATATAGGACGATCGATCTACATATTTCCTCATAGCCCTTGTGGGGCTGTGCCTCGATCTCCTTTGCGCGAAATCTAAGGGACTCGTTACTATAGAGATTGCCCGGGTCTAATTTCATGTATTATCACGAAAGGGGAGTCGACGTGGCGTAAAATGAAGATTGGCGGGAGTAGATAAAATCCCTTTTTGGGGTACTCCCGAGGCGTAAACCTAAGCAACGAAAAAGGAGTTCGATACTTCAACTAGAGGAGCGCCCGTGGGTTCACCAAACCCCGACCCAGCATCTCGCGTTCTCTGGGTCCGCAGGTATTCAGTGCCCAACTATTAACTCCTTCTGAAATTGTGTTATCGGAGCCGAGCCAGGAATGGCCGTTAGTGGACACCCATCACCTTGAACCGATTCGAGAGGCAGCCCTATTTAATATATTAATAAAATATGTGCGCGGGGACCAGAAAGACTCGGTCATAGAAATTTATACCACCTACGTGCTAACCACTTCGACCGGATCAGAGTAAACAACAATGTCGAATAAGGCCCCTTGGAATAATTCACAAGCGGGCCACCAGCTTTTTCAAAAGTAAGGGAAGATCTGCTGCTTACTGCTCACGAAAATATCCTACACCTATACTATAGTCACGTATATCCTTTCTTTCTATTCAAAATCTTTTTTTGTTTTTTTGACCAATTCAAGGCGAAAAAGGGAGAGGTACGAAGTGACTCGACAAATAGAAGATAAGGAGAGGGAAAGATGTTCACTTCTGCATTTTTGTTTAAGTTCTCGAGATTCTCAATCACTCTTTTGAGTGGATAGGAATAGTATGGGAATGGCGGTTATCAGACGAGTGAATCCTTCAGGGGCGAGCTACTCCGTTCCTCTATAAATAAAAATAGACTATAATGCTTCTATTGAGCAAGAAAATAAGTAAAAAGGACGGCATATAACTAAAAGCCTCCTTTCTTTATCTAATAAGAAGCTAGAAATCTGTCCATAGGGCTAACAGGTATTAGTAATCTTCTTTCCTATTCTCTTAGCCCTCCGCTTAGATAAAATAACTCAAATAGGTTTCGAAGCGAAATTAAAGTAGCGGTACTTTAACTCCGCTTTTGGTTTGGGTGCTTTATACTTATTTAAATGCTAGCCGGAAAAAGAAAGCAAGCTACTAAATCGACATTGCAAAATATTTTTTTCCAAAAAAGAAAAATACAATGCGAAAGCTTTAGTTTCGAAAGAATATATTAGTAAAGATAGCCTACGACAGCATGAGTATGATGCCGTTGATCCCTTCGCGGGAATTCTTCGATTAATCGAATTCGATCCTCAAAAGGAAGGAAAGGTGCGTAGCAGAAATCCCATCCGGGAAAGACCTTACAGTCAAACTTGCAAGGCAGAGAGGAAAGACGGGGCATCGACTATTCCCTATTAAAATAGAACATTGTTTTTGGGGAACTGGTATTGGGCGGAGATAACGGAATATAGATATACTGAGTATCAAGGGCTAGTAATTGTAGGGAAACCGGGGCTAGATGAAGTATTGCGTCTAGAAAGCAGGAAGGGCTTTGTGAGTCAGAATGCGAGATCGTCTTTAGATCTTTCTGGTAGCCTTTGAGGTATTTATTTATTCTAAATTCAAAGAGTTTCTACTATCCGCTTCGGGTCTTATCTTATTCTTTGTTATCCCCTCTTTGCATAAATTTGTCCCAATCTACATCCTTTCAAGAACTAAAGTAACCTGGAAGTTTCCTTTATCCGCTACTCTGAACTCATCTATTCATGGCTGACACGATTATCCCGTTTCAACAGTACTTTTTCGGGTAGGAACAAGTATTCGCCGGTATGTGTGTAGTTGATCATCCCTCTCCTTTCAGTCGAGTCACTTCTTATCATCAGCTAAAGCTTCATCGACTCGGGCAATTGAATTAATTCCTTTTTTAAGTTCGATCGGGGCTAGTCCGCGGATTGCAAATTCTTTGGCTTGCAAAGCATATCTTCCGTTTAATCGCATATGAGGTTTTGATCGGATCAACTTTCAGGAGTTATAACATTTTCCCCTTAATTATAATATAGAGTTACCATGCTTGATTTGGTGTTTCATCATTTTATTCATTTGGACTCGTTCCCCTTGCATTTTCTTGAATTATAGCCAACTGGCGAGTCACCAGGCTGCGGAACAGTAGAACACTTCAAAAGTCGTACCGAAGAATAGGTCGGCGAGACTATGAAAGAACAACTCAGCTATACAGTAATATCCCCTTATTCACTCAGAATGATTTTATGTTGTCCCCAGGCAGAGGAGAGCATGTCTTTCTTTTCCCGTCTCTCTTTCTCTCTCGGTCTCTTTCTTGTGGAACCTTCTTTTCTTTCCTTTGATGTCTTCTCTGTCTGGTTTTCTCTCTTTTCCCAGACAGAGGGGACTTTTTCTCTTTCTTTTCCCTTCGATCTGTCGATCTCGGTCCTTTGGAACCTTCGACCCAAGGGTCTCGCTTGGAACCTTCTTTCTCTCTCGTCTTGCATCTCCGAACCTTCTTTCTCTCTCGCCTTTCATCTCCTTCGGTCTAACGGCCTCGGTCCTTCTACACCTTCGATCTGTCGATCTCGGTCCGAACCTTCTCTCTTTCTCTCTCTTTTTCTTAGGGAACCTTCTTTTCTTCTCTGTTCTGTGCTGGTTTTCTGTCTTTTCCCGGACAGAACGGAGAATGTCTTTTCTTTTCCCTTCTCTCTGTCGATCTCGTCTTGCAGATCCGTCGGCCTCTCGTCCTCGGTCCTTTGGATCCTTCGGCCTATCGGCCTCGCTCCTTCTACACCTTCTCTCTGTCGATCTCGTCTTGCATCTCCTTCGGCCTCACGGCCTCGGTCCTTTGGAACCTTCGCTCTGTGGATCAGAGATCCCATCCACACCCCTTCGGTACGAATGACATTTTAGCTTCTCTTCGCTTACAAACTCGGCCATCGAAGGGTCTCGTTCCGAACCTTCTCTCTGTCGATCTCGTTCTTGCATCTCCTTCGATCTGGCGATCTCGGTCCGAACCTTCTTTCTCTCGTTCTGAAACTCTCGTTCTTGTAGAACCTTCGACCTCACGGTCTCGTTCTTTCCTCTCCTTCTTCCTCTCGGTCCGAACCTCCTTTCCTCTCTTCTCTGTTCTGGTTTTTTCTCTTTTCCCAGACAGAGCCCCTCGAACAAAACAAGAGAAATACCCACTAGGGACGAATAACATTTTGGCTTTCCTTCGCTTACAAACTAGGTCCTTTGGAACCTTCGGCCTTTCGTCCTCGGTCCGAACCTTCTTTTTCTCTACCTCTCTCTTTGTTGTTTTTGTCTTCTTTTTCTCCATCTGTTTCTCTGTCTTTCTTTTCTTTTCTTTGTTTCCATATTTGAGAAAGGGACTGGTTTTTTCTTGTTCTTTTTCCTCTTTTTGCTTCGGAACCTTCTTTCTTTTGTTTTCTATCTTTTCTCACCTTCTGATTTTTTCCCTTTTTCTTTTGTTCTTTCTCTTCATTTTCTTCTTTTTGTTCTTGTTTTTGTGATTCTGTCTCCCTCTCTCTCTTTCTTCCTCTGTCTCGTTCTTTTGGGACCTTCTTTCTCTTGTTTTTTCCGATTCTTCTTCTTTTTCTCTTTGTTCCTCTATCTTTTCCTCTCCTTCTTTCTCTTGTTTTCTTTCCTTCTTCTTTTGTTCTTTCTGGCCTCTTTGTTGCACTTTTGCCTTTTTCTTCTTCTTTTTTCCTTCTCTCTCTTCTCCTCTGTTTTCTCTGCTTCTCTTTTCTTTTTTCTCTTCTGCCTTCTTTTCTCTTTTGTCTGTCGCTCTTGCTTGTTCTCTTTTTTCTTGGTTTTTCTTTCTCCTCTCTTTCTTTCTCAGATTCTTTCTTTTTGTATGTATTTTAAAATAGACGGTTGAAATGCCCTTCCATTTTCTTTTTTGTACAATTCGAAGGAACTCCTCTTTTCCTTTCGTTTTTCCTATAGGAAGTGGACTTCCGTTTCCAAGTGTTTTCATGCACGGAAAATCCCGTCGATGTGAAATCAGAAGCAAGGTCTCTTTTTCTTGTGTTTTTTCTATGGTCATTTTTTTCTTTGTTTGGTTTCTTTCTTTTTCTTCTTCCTTTTTCTTCTTCTTTTTGGGACTTCTTTCTCTTTCTTTCCTGACTCTCTTTCTCTCTTTCCTCACTTTCTTTGTCTTGTTCTCTTTTCCTCTCTCTCTTTCTTTTCTCCTTTCGTTCTCTTGTTTTCTTTTCTCGTTCTCTTTTCCTCTCTCTCTTTCTTCTTTCCTTTCTTTTGTTCTCGTTCTTTCTTAGCTTCGCTGGGAGGGAGGTTTTGTTGTTCAGAAAGCTTCTTTCTCTCGTGCTCTTTCTTTCATTACGTTTTGATTTTCCTTCTTCTTTCCTTTCTCTTTTTTCTGTCTCTCTTTGTTCTTCTTTGTCTTGTTTTCTTTCTTTCTCTTTTTCTTCTTGTTTTTTTTCTCTTTCTCTCGGTTTCTTTCTTGTTTTTTTCTGTCTTGGTTTTTTCTTTTTCTAGTCTTTCTTTATCCTTCTCCCTCTTTTTCTCGGTTTCTTTCTTTGTGGATTACAAAATCTAGGCTTTTAAATGCCCTTTTATTTATGTGAATTCCTAGGGGACGCTTCTTTTCCGTGCCACGTATCAAGTGGACTTCTATTTCATAGTGAAAAAAGCATGTAAATTTCTTTTCCTGGTTAATCCTAAGCAAGTTTTAAACCTTTCTTTCTATTCGATTGGAATTGTGGTTTTGTTTTCTTGGTCTCTTTCCTTCGGCCTCGTTCCTTCGGAACCTTCTTTCTTTCTTTGCTCTTTTCTTTTTTGTTCTTCTTTCTCCTTGTCTTTCTTTTTCTTTGTTTTTCCTCTTTTTTTCTTTCTTGTCTTTACTTGTTTTTTCTTTTTTTGTGTTCTTTCTCTCTCTTTGGACCTCTGGTTTTTCTTTCTCTCGTTCTTATGGAATTTCTTATTCTCTGGGTTTGGAACCTTGTTTTTCTCTTTGCTTTTTTAAGGATTACAAAAAAGAGGCTAAAAAGGGCTTCTAAATCTTTGAAATGTCCAATCACAAGCGGGGTCTCATTTCCTTGCATTTTTCCCATATGAAAGTGTCATACTTTTTCTAGTGAAAAAAAGCCCTTAAAATCTCCTCGAGGTAGAAATCATAAGCGGAGTCTCTTTTTTTTGTTTTTATGCTTTCCATTTCCATTTGTTTATTTGGTCTATTTCTTTTTCTTTGTTTTCCTCTCTTTTTCTACTTCTTTTCTTGTTCTTTTTGTGTTCTCTTCTTTTCTCTGTATTTCTTGTTCTCTGTCTCTCTTCTTGTTCTTCTTCTCTGCTTCTTTGTTTTTCTTTCTTTTGGACTGGTTTCTTCTTCTCTGTCTCTTGTTTTCTTCTGTTCTCTCTTTCCTCTTTCTTGCTCTCTTTCTTTTTTCTTGCTTCTCTTTCTTGCTTCTCTTTCTTGCTCTCTTTCCTCTTTCTTGCTTCTCTTTCCTCCCTGTCTTTTTTCTTCTTCTTTTTCTTCTTATTCTTCTTTTGTCTCTGATTTCCCTTTTTTCTCTTTCTGTTCCTCTCTTGTTGTGTTTTCCTCTTCTGCTCTCTCTTTCTCATTCTCTCTTCTGTACTTTCTGCTTTCTATACGCAATGACAGGATTTCTTTTTTTCTTTCTCTCCTTTCTCTACATTCTTTCTCTCTCTTCTCTTTCTCTCTTTTCCATTCTTTCCTCTTTCTTCCTGTTCTTCTTTCTCTTCTTCTTGCTTCTTGTTTTTTCTGTCTTGTTCTTTCTCTGATTCTTCTGTCTCTTCTTCTCTCTCTTTTCTTTCTTTTTCGACTCTCTTTTTCTGTCTTCTTTTTTCTTCTTCTTGATTCTTTTTCTTCCTCTTGTTCTTTCTCTCTCTTCTTTCTTGTTCTTTTTCTTCCTCTTGTTCTTTCTCTCTCTTCTTTCTTGTTCTTTTTCTTCCTCTTGTTCTTTCTCTCTCTTCTTTCTTGTTCTTGATTCTTTCTTTGTTTGTTTCTCTGCTTTCCTCTGTGTTTTTCTCCTCTTCTTCTTCTTCTTTTTTTCTCTGTGTTTTTCTCCTCTTCTTCTTCTTTTTTTCTCTTTGTTTGTGAAATGTGAGACTTGGAATCTGGAATCTTTTATTGATTAGTCAACCTTGGTACTGGCTCGTTGTCACTTTCCCTAAGAAATCTCGTTAAGCGGAGTCCTCTTCCATCGAGGGAATCTCGAGTCCCTCCTTTTCTTTTGTTGGAGTTCGAAGGGAATGGCTCTCAAAGTGTGAATCTTTGAAGTAATCAAAAGCTCAAGGAAAACCTTTTGGTTGAAGTTCCCCTGCCTTAGTGAAGAGCACCGTACAATCTTTCTGGATGTCTAGGTTCAAATGAGTTTTAGTAACAATTTTCGTGTTTAGAAATCTTTTCCCTTTTCTTGCTGGATTTCCCTTCTTTTTTCTCTTTGATTTCTTTGATCTGGCTTCTTTTTCTCAGGTTTTCTCTTTCTCATCTTCTTTTTTCTCTGTTTTTCTTCTCTGAATCTCTTTCTTTTTCAGGTCTATCTCACGTAGTGCAAGTCAAGGTTTAGAGAAGTTCTTCGTTTTCGTTTGAGATGGCTTCCCCTTCGACCCTTTGGTCTCGCTCCGAACCTTCGATCTTTGGATCTCGGTCTTTTAGAACCTTCGGCCCAAAGGTCTCGTTCTTTCCGAACCAGCATCTCATCTCATCTCTGTTCTGGTTTTCTTTCTTTTCCCAGACAGAGCAGAGAATTTCTTTCATCTCCTTTTCTCTTCTTCCTCGTTCCGAACCTTCTCTCTTTTGAACTCGTCATCACCTTCTTTCTCTCGTCCTCGTTCCTTTGGACCCTTCGGCCTCTCGGCCTCGGTCTTTCATCACCTTCTCTTTTCATTCCTTTGTTCGATTCTCGTTCTGCTTCTCGTTGGAGTTCTCTAGTCATTCTTTCGTTTTCGTTGGAGATCAAAATTCGAGAGTTGTCGGTTCCTCTGTTGTCTGCTCGTCATTGTATAGAGAAGTTCTTAGTTTTCGTTCCGCTTCTCTTGTCAGTCATTTTTTCTAGTTGGAGTTCTCGTCTCTAGTCATTCCTTCGTTTTCGTTGGAGATCTGAGATAGTTGTCCTTTCCTCTGTTCTGTTGTCTGCTCCGAAAGTGTTTTTCTGAGAGAATTCCTTCGTTTTCGTTGGAGATTGCTTCGACTTCTCTTTTCATTCCTTTGTTCTCGCTCTCCGTGTCCTTTCCTCTGTTCTGTTGTCTTCTCAGAAAGTGCTTTCTTTCAGATCGAACTCTATCATTCGATTCTCGTTCTGCTTCTGCTTCTCTAGTCATTCCTTAGTTCTCGTTCCGCTTCTCGTGTCAGTCATTTGTGCTCGTTTGAGATCTAAGTGCCAGGTCCTCTCTTCTCTGCTCAGAAAGAACTTTCTGAGTGAATGAGAGAGTTCTCGTTGGAGTTCTCCTTAGTTGGAGTCGTTTTCGTTGGAGATCTTCTGTGTCCGTCCCGAAAGTCTGCTGTTCCAGTTCTTAGTTCTCGTTCCGCTTCTCGTGTCAGTCATTTTTTCTAGTTGGAGTTCTCTAGTCAGTCATTTGTTTTCGTTCGGCTTCTCCTCCGGCCTCTCGGCCTCGGTCCGAACCTTCGCCCCAAGGGTCTCGGCATCTCCTTCGACCTCACGGTCTCGTCTTGCATCTCCTTCGGCCTAACGGCCTCGGTCCTTTGGAACCTTCTCTCTGTCTCTCTCGTCTTTCATCTCCTTCGATCTGTCGATCTCGGTCCTTTGGAACCTTCGATCTGTCGATCTTGGTCCTTTGGAACCTTCGGCCTTTCGGCCTCGTTCCGAACACCCAAGAGTCTCGTTCTTTGAGAACCTTCTTTTTTTCTCTCGTTCTCGTTCTTTCCGAACCTTCTTTCTCCTTCTCTCTTTTTCTCTTTCTTTCTTGTTGTTTCTTTTCTCTTGTTTTCTTTCTTTTTCCTGCTCTTCTTTCTCCTTCTCTCTTTTTCTCTTTTCTTCTCTCTCTTCTTTTCTCTCTTTTTCTTCCTCTCTCTCTTTTTCTTTCTCTTCCTGCTTTTTTCTAGTTATTGCAAAATATAGGCTTTTAAGGGCTATTAAATTTTTTTTATGTCAAATCATAAGCAAGTTTTTTTCTCGA
>JAYMSL010000065.1:0-49964 GCA_036897195.1 Plantago coronopus
CACTGTCACGTCGTGATCTCTATTATGAAATCGGGAAAAATATTGTCTTTATTAAAGGGGCTCCTATGTAGAATTTATTCTTTTTATCTAACAAGATTCTTTTGTATTCATTATGAGCCTTCATGTTTGTAAAAACATTGAAGTAAACTTCTCTAAACTTTTCATTCGTACTTCTCCGAGAGTTTACAGAATCTTTTTTCTTGACGGACCCATGCTAATAATTTATTTTTCTACTCCTATTTAATCTACTTTATTTAATTAAATTATTAATTCTTTTTTTAGTATTCTTTAGCAATTCGTCGACAAAAGATGGTTTTACTACCGATATTTATTTCCTTTTCGAATAATGGTTGAATAATCAAATAGAATAATTTTTCTAGAATTATGAAGTAACTAGCAATGTTTTTGTTGTCTTTTGTTGAAAAAATCCAATCAAACTACTTCACCTATCTATTTTTCGTAGTGTAAAGTAAGATTTGAGCTACTTCACTAAGTATGTATATTAAATGAACACTACAAGTAAGGCTTCCAATATAGAACAATAATTGAGATTTTCTAGGTTTTAATATTTGGTTTTTTTGTTTTTTCTACTCACTCTCTTTTAAGGTTTTTTCTATTTAACTCTTCTAACAATTCTTGGTTGAAAAACGTCTTTTTTACAATTCCTTTTGTACAATTTGATATGGACCTCAATGTTTTTTGTTCTTTGTTGAATGGATTGTAGCAGGATTTGTTAGTATTTTTCCAATTCTATTTGTCTACTCGGCCAGTTCCGGGTGATCGTTGAATTTTTTCTATTCCATAGCCATTGCTTTTTCGTATTTATCCATATATTCTCTTGAACTTAGATAAAAGTAATCGGGTCGGGGGACACGCGGAGGCTTTCGTACTAATTGAACCTATTTCTTTGTATTTTAGGGACGTACGCTTTATCTATTCTAGTATTCTAACTAAGAACACTTTCTTATTGTAAATATTTAATAAATAGAAATAAATATGAATAAAATAGAATATTAATTAGTAATTAAATTTGGTTTATTTCTTCTAATTAACTAGTTAATTTATTCGAGTTATTTAAATTAAAATTTTTTATTATAATTATTTATTTTAAATCTAATTAATATAATAAAATGAATGTAATTGTATTAAGTATTTAATTTTTTATTTATTAAAATAATAATAAAATGTTCTTTATTTAATCCATATTTAATATAATAAATTTCGGTTGCTTGTTAGATTACTTTGGTTTAATTAAATCTTAGGGTTTAAAGTTCCATTACTTTTTTAGGAATATTTTCTCTTATTTTTTTCTGAAATTTTTTATTGTTTTTTCACAACTTCTGCTGTAACTTTCTTTATTTTCTTGTTGTTTCTATCTTTCTTTTTTTTGGTTTCTCCGTTTTCCTCTCTTCTTTTTTTTAATGTATTTTTGGTAAATTTGTTTAGGTCATGTTTGGTGGTTGTCTTGAGTGGAAGGTTATTTTCCATTTTTCTTTGAGAACATCTATTGGTCGATTTCGACTAAGTGTATTTAGATGCCCTTTTGAGGGTTCTTTTTTGCTTTCTTTTCCTGCTTACTCTCCCTTTTTCTTCTTTTCTTGTTCTTTTTTTTCTGTTGTTTTTTTTTCGTTCTATTTCTTCCGCTGACTTTTTCTCTTCTTCTTTTTTCTTTTTCTGTGTTTTGTTTTTTTCCTTTTTTGTGCAATCAAAACTTTCTCTTTCTCTTCTTTTCACTTTTCTCTCGGCCTTTTTTGAGGCTTCTTTTCTTTCGTTTTTCTTTTTTGTTTTTATTATCTGATTTTTTATGTTTTTTTGTTTCTTGCCCAAGGAATTGTTCTTTTGTTTGCTTGGTATCTTTCTTGCTTCTTTTCTTGTTCTATTTCTTTTTTGTCTCTTCTCTCTTTTCTTCTTTCTCTGTTCTTTTTCTCTTTCTTTTTTGTTCTTCTCTTTTCTTTCCCTGCTTGTCGTTCTTTATTATTTTCTCTTTTTTTTTTCAGAAGAATGTACTTGCTCTGGTTCTCAGTTCTCATACGCCTTTCTTCTGCATTTCCTGATTCAAGGCTCGTTTTGTTTGACTAATTTCGTACTGCTACATAAGTTTTTTTTTCACAATTATATAAAGGTTGTATGTAATAAGTAGAGTAGATCTTGTGGACAGACTGCGAATTTTGGAAAAAGGGACAGGGGCATTTTCCTAAGTGTGGACCCGAGAGGGTGTGGAATAGAAGCTTAAGTACTGTTCAATTTTTTTAGTACGATTTGGGTTGGTCTAGATGTAAAGTCTGAGCCAGAGTGGCTATTTAGGGGGTACAGATTATTGTAATTAAAATTCTTGTAACTAGAGAATGCTTGAAGCCTTTTAGAGTGGTCACACTCTTATATTCTTTGTTTTTCTTTCTGCTTTCTGTCTTCTTTTGTTTTTCTCTTTTTTGAGTTTCTGAGTGTTAGAAGGGAGACTCCTTCCATTTTTCTGATTCTCTCTTATCTGATTTTTCTTTTTCGAGCATCACTTTTCTATCTTTCTCTTGTTGTTTTTTTCTATTCTGACTTCTTTCTTCCTCCTTGGAAAACTACTTTTCCGGCTTTTATTTTTCTGCTTTTTTTTGGATGGGATTGGAAATGGACGACAACTCTGCTCTTGTTTTTTCTCTATTTCAATTGCTTTGTAAGCTCTAGAATTTAGTAGAAATCAAAAGAAGTCGATCGCTAGGAAATAGGATAAAATGAACGACAACTAGAGTCCATTTTCCTTGCGTAAGTCTCTCCTCTCGCAAAATATTTTCTTTTTTTCTGGATCTGTCTTTTTTCTTCTTTTTCTATCTCTCTCCTCTTTTGATTCTCTTCTTTCTTTTTTGTGATTCTTGTTTTTCTTCTGATTTTGTCAAATTTGTAGTTATGTAAAATGCACTTTTTCGTTTTCGTGCTTGATTTTTTCCTTTAAAAGGAAGTTTGTTTAATTTCAAATAAAACTTTCTGATTTCTTCTTAGATCTTTCTTATTGAAACTATAGTTTTTCAATTTGATATTTATGGCTTTGTCTTTTTCCCGAACTAGTTTTTTCTTTGCGAAGTTATTTTTCTGTATTGAAAGGCAAACTTCGAGTGCTTTCTCTTTTTATTTTATAGTTGTCTATTATGTATATATGGAAAATATTTTTATTTCCGAGGTGCTCTTTCTCTATTTCTATCGGTCTCGTTCTCCTTGAACTTTCTCTATCTCGGACTCTCTTTTTTTTCTTCTTCTCTTTCATGTTCTGATTCTTCTTTTTTCTTTCTTGTTCTTTTTTTGTACTTATCTTTGTTGGTAATTGCTCTCTTTATCCGTCTATATTTTTTTGTTATTTCTCTTCTTGTTTTTCTTTTCTCTATATTTTTCTGCTTTCTGATTCCTTTCCTATTTCTTTTTTATTGCATATTTTTAAAAAGTATACTTCTTCTGTGGATCTTTAGTTCACATTCAATTTCCTTTCTCTTTTTATTTTCCTTATTCGTAGCTAGTTTTTTTGTAAGTAGTTTCGGAATAATAGAGAATAATTTGAAAGAGATTCCATTATATATAAAAGTAAATAGTTAGAGCTTTCAGAAAAATGGAATAGTTTAGCGAGGTAGTCGGACGGGCCTAAGATGTAAGAGATTTCGGAATCGTGGAAGACTTCGATAAATGTTTTCGAGCGTCAACTCAAGTAAAAGAGGGTTCTATTAAAAAAGGGGCAATCTGCGTGTTTAGATAAGGCAGGCTTTGATTCTCTTTTTTTTCCTTTCTCTTAATGTGTATTCTTTGCTTCTTCTATTTGGTTCTTGTTTTTTCTACTTTTTCTTTCTTGCTTTCTTTGCTTCTCTCTTTTGCTTTTCTTTCTGTTCCACTCTTTTCTCTTTTCGGATTCTTCTCTTTCTTTTTCTTCTTATTTCCTTTTATCGTTTTATTCTTCCTGACACTTTTCTGATTCTTTTCTTTTTTCTCCGATTTTTTCTTTCCTTGTCCTTTATTGTTCTTTTTCTGTCTCTCTCTTTTTTTGTTTTCTTTCTATTCTCCTTTCTATTTTTGATGTCTCTTTTGTTTGTTTTGCTCTTTTGTTTGTTTTGCTCTTTTTACTGTTAGAACAGTAAAAGTGTTTTTGTAGTGATCTAAACTGAAATGTCATATGAGTCTTTTTCTGTATAGATCTGTGTAAGCGATCCTTTTTGATTTTGGGATCTCTGTTTCCTTCTCTAAAAGGCAGGTATGGGAGGGTAGATAGAGAAAGAAGGAGGTCATAGATTCAACGAAAGATTTTAGCAGCGTACTTTTCTTTTTTGTCGGGACTTTCAAAAAGAAAGAAGTGATTGTCCACTTCGAATAGACATTCACTCTCCGTTACTACTATCTACTAAGTAAAAAAAGAAAACAAAGCAAAAAGAAGAAAGAAAAGGAAAGAAAAAGAATCTGTACAGAGATTACGAGTTAGGGAATAAGAGAGAGAATCCGAACAAGAAAGAATCAGAGAAAAAGAGAAAGAGGATAGAGTGGGGGAAGACAGAGGAGAGACCAGAATTATAAGAAGGAAGAGAGACGAAGTCGAAACCAGTGTAAATGAGTCAATTGGAGATAGAAATGTTTTTTCTTGTGTCAATTTGAAATATTGACCTGAAATCGTTGGCAAGGGTTTTGCATGTAGGAAGATATTTTTCTTTTGTTTTGAGTAGTGTAAGTTTTTTTGTCTCTATTTTCTTTCTCTCTTATTATTATTATTGTTATGATTCTTTTTTTCTCTCCTCTTTTTCCTTTTTTGTTTTGGTTTCAATTCCTTTCTTCTCTCTTCTTTTCTTCTTGTTCTCTGACTCTATTTTTCTTCTGTCTCTTTTTGTCTTTTTATTTTTTTAGTCTCTTTTCTATCTGCTTCTCCAACTATCTCTTTCTTCTCTCCTTACTTATCTGGCAAATCCTATTATCTTATCTATTCTTAGCAAGTTTTCTTTTCTCTATCTCTATGGCAAACAAATGTTCCTTGACAAGGAACCCTTTTTCAGCCAAACTGTCCGCAAGCCCTTCGAACATATTTTGGGCAAGCAAGTTTTCTCTGACTCCAGCTGCTTCTCCTTGCAAATACTTTGTGCAAAGATCTTTCCCTTGTGTTTGTCCCTAGAAAAGTCTCTTTTCCACTCTGTGAGAAACATATGTTTAGCGGAACTTCCCCTTTTTCTTTAATGGACTTCTTTCCAATACACTGCTTTTGTTTGCAAAGATTCTGTCTCTTCCTTATTGGCTCTTTGAATACTATATTTTTCATATTTTTTCTGCCGAGCGCCCTATTTTTCTGAGAAGTTTTCTCTTTAAATAGCAGGTATAAGGGTTTCTTTGTGAATTTATCTTTACTAATCGAAGGCAGGAATCCCTGTCTTCGTTTCAAGAATGTGCTATTTTTCTGTTACCAGCGCTCTCAGAGCTCTGCTCGCACTTTTTTGATAAGAACACAAAACTCTGGCATACATGAATAATATAATGCTTTGACACTTTCTTTTTTCTGGCTTCGCTCTTGTTTGTTCTTCTCTTTCTTCGCTTTTTCTTTTTTTTTTGC
Source organism: Plantago coronopus (assembly GCA_036897195.1). Lineage (NCBI taxonomy): Eukaryota > Viridiplantae > Streptophyta > Magnoliopsida > Lamiales > Plantaginaceae > Plantago > Plantago coronopus. The sequence continues at coordinate 5,555 of JAYMSL010000065.1, forward strand.
TTTTTTAATTTTCCTTTCTTTGAAACACTTTCTTTTCTTTGTTGCTTGCTTTCTCTTATTCTTTTTTCCTCTTTTCTTGTTTGTTTTTTCTTTTTCAACAACAAAGAAAGGAATGGCTTGTGCATATTTTAAAAAAGATTCACAAAAATCATCAAAGAAAAAGAATTAAATTTAGTTGATTCATAAAGAGTTGTACCTGTATTCTAATTACTCTTAAAAATTAATTAAAAAGATAAACTGCTAAAACAACAAGTAAAAAGAAATGAGATTTCTCAGTTATGAATTGAATGAATGAAAGGGTTCCCGGAACTACACCCAATCATAAATCTATAAAAATGGAATCTGCTCGTTGACCTTCATAATTTTTGCATTACAAAAGATGGTTTCCTTTTTATAGGTTTTATTATTCCAGAAAAGGCAAAGAGTTTCTTAGTTATAATTCTAATGAATATCAACCCTGGGCCAGAGTCTTTTCCTTAAGATAGAGGTCATATTTTGCCTATTGGAAACGTTACTTTTACTATTTTGCTAATCTCCTCCTTTATAATTTCAGAATCTTTTTTCTGCGCCTTTCTTGTTCCGCGGTTTCTTTTATAATTTTCATTTTTGTAGCCAGTGAGAGCAACACTTCTATTTCCTATACAATTCTAGGAGGACGTTCTCTGCTTCTTTTTTCTTTTCATTCGGTTCCTTTTGGACCCGTTCCGCTGGAACCTTTTCTCTTATTTCTTTAATTCTTCTATTTTTCTTGTTTTTTTGTTGACTTTTTTTTCTTATTCACAAGTATTTCATTCCGATATAGTATTTTTTTTTTTTTGTTGTGTTTTTAGTTCTAGTCCATTTTTCTTAAGGGCATTTCGCTTGTTCTATTTAATTCTTTCTTAGGTGCTTTCTTGCGGATTCTTCCACTTTCTCTTTATTTTCTACTCTCTTTTTCTTGTTTTCACTTTTATTTATTGTAGCACAAGGCGAGTGCTTGTTGTGTTGAACTCACTTTTAGGTGATTTGTATTATAGATCTTTTTTTGTGCAACAAAAAAGGTCCAAGTCTTGTCTTTTAGCTTTGGAATAGAAGTTTTTCTAGTAGAGATGCTTGATTTATGAACAGTCAGTCCGGTTATTTTCATTCTGTTTTTTAATTAATTAATTTTAAGATTTAAATAATAATGTTACTGAATACTTGGATGTTAGGTGTGATAGGTGGTTTTCTTTAATTCACGAAATATTCGTTTTTATTTTTAAACTATGAAGACTTGTTGTACTACACTATTCTATTCCAGTAAGAATTAGGTGTGAATATTTCGGCATCTGCCACGCAGCTTTTTTTGTGACTAATCACAACAAAGGTTTTTTATTTTTACAAGATTTTAGCCACGTTTTAATCTTATAGGTCATCGCTAGCAAGTAGTTTGTTCTTAGAAATTTTTTTCTTTATTCTTCTGGAGATTCTTGAAAACTATTCTTGCTTTCTTTTTACTCTATATTTTTATTCTCTTCCTTGTTTTTTGGTTCTTCTTTATTTTGTCTCTGTCTGATGTTAGTTTTTTTACTTTTTTTTATGTTATATTCTTTTTCATTTATTTCAAAGGCCTTCTATTTTTTTGTTGAAACTGATAAACACTTCAAAAAATAAAAATAATCCCACACGAGGAAGTGTGAAAATGTTGATTGGGCAGGCTTTGCTTTGTGAAAGTTTTTGGGATCGCGGGGACCTTGCCCCCGTTTTCTCTTGTTTTTTCTCCGTGTAACGATAACGATTCTCTACCGAACTTCTTTAGTAGACTACTCTGGTTCTTGTAGCTCGTATTCTATAAAAAACATAGTGTAATAGAATAGTCAAAGGGTTTATAGACTTATAATTTTGTGTTTAATCCAGGAATTGCTATGTTTTTTGATATCTCTGTCATAATTTTTTTTGTTTTGAAAAGTTAGTTTGTTCTATTTGTTCTTTAGATCACAGATGTCATGCAGGTCTTGGAGTGGTAGTTTCCACAAACCAAACAAGAGTTTTTTTATTTAGTCATTATGGTTTGGTTGCTTTGTAGAATGTTTTTCTATACATGAGGTGGCCCATTTTTACAAATGGGGCTTCTCTTGCTTTTTTCTATTTTGTTTTTTAGGAAATAAGTTCGAACCCCTTTTCTCTTTTTTAGATCTTCTCTTTTTTTCGTTCCCACCTCACCTAACACCTTACTCTTTTTATCTGTTTTTGTTTGTTTCTATTGGTTGTTGTATAAGTAATAAAATTCTCTTTTGTTGACATCATCAATAAAAAAAGCATTTTCTTTAGCATAGCCGGGTATTCGTTCTTGTTGGTTTGGTAATAAAGAAAAGATTTTGATCTAGCATTTACAATAAGTTGAGACTTCGTCGGGGCTATGACGAAGTTTACTTCTATGCATCTCTCTTTGGATTGTTTCTATACAATTGTATGTAGGTTTTTAAATATTTAACTCAATTAATTAGTAACAAATATTTTATTACTATAATTAATTACTATATTATCATTATCCTCTCTTTTCTTAGAATTTTTGCTTCTTTATTGTGTATCTTTTTGGTTTTCAAAGACCTGTTCATTACATTATTTATTTTATAAATATTAAAAAATTCTATAATCGATATCTTCTTTACAAAATCTTACTTGATAAGAAAAAATATTTGAGTACCCGTTTATTCAGGAAGAGAAGATTCAAGCTAATATAATGAAATTTAAGATAAAGATTAGTTTTGAATTCTTGTAATGTATTATCAATTCTTCATTGTACGCAATGTTTAATATTTAGTGGATCATTTATGAGATTATAATTTAAATGAATTGGACTAGATTTCTCCCTTTTTTATTAATTTTAGTCCGCAATAATACTCTTCTTTATTAGTTGTTATAAGGAGTATGTGAACAAGGTTGCTTCATTTTTCCGTGCTTTTTTTTTGTTTTTTGTGTTATTTCTCTTTATTCTTCCTCCCTGCCTTTCTCTTTTTTTTTTAATGAATTTGTTTCTTTGGTGGAATATGTACAAAGTCCTTGGGTTTTTTGGTTTATAGAACAAGAAAGTCCTTTTTTCTCTTTCTTTTCTGTGTCAAAGTTTCTTTTAGATTTTTTTAGTTAGTATGTTATGTTTTTTATGTTTCATGGTCTTTTCTGATTAAGTGGCTCTCACTTTGGTTACGGGTTTCCTTGTTGTAACTTTGAGAAAAGGAAGTTCTGATGATATGTTTTTGTTTGTTAATGTGGATCTATTGGGACATTTTCCTCAATCAATTGTTGCCGGCTCCTATAAGAAGGAAGAGAGCCCGTCCCTGTCTTGTATGCAGGTTACTGAGATGAAAGATTGGTAATGTAGGTGTGTGCCCGTTTCGATGGAATGCGCGCAAAAAATAATATTTTTCTGATAGTTCTATCTTTTTAGAGGAGGCTCCGGGGGAGGTTTTTTCGTTGAACTCATTGATGGCATATATTATAAGATGGGTTTTATATCCAGGATTTTTCTATTTTTCTTCTTTGTATTTATTTTCTGTTTTTAGTGTATCAATCTCCTTTTTCTTTTCCGAAAAAGCTCACCTTAGGTAGTTAGATTTCTCTCTCGGACACGAGGTTGGAACGAGTTTTTGTTGTTATTTGTTTATCATTTCCTTTGTCTTTGAGCTCCCTGGCACGATGACGGTGGGTTCTTTGGGATTTTTTTTTCATTTTGACTTGATTCTATTTAATTTCTTTCTGTTGTCTTCTATAGCCAGTATCTTTCTTTTTTTCTTGTTCTTTTTTTCTGTTGTTTTTGTTTTCTCTGGTTATTTTCTGTCTTTTTTTCTTTCTTCCTACTTTTTATTTGTTTTTTTGATTGATGAAAAGGACAATACTTTCTTTTTTCTGCATTCTTTTCTATCTTTCTTATTCTCTTTTTTCTTTATTTTCTGATTCTTCGTATTCTTTTTTCTTATTCTTTGACTTTCTCCTTTTATTATTTTTCTTTTATTATTCTTTTTCTTTGTTTGTCTCGATTTTTCTTTTTATTCTATTTTCTTGCTCTTCTTTGTGTTTTCTTGTTCTTTTCTATGCCTTCCTTTTCTTGTTTGTTTCTTTTTTTATTTTCTCTTCTATTTGGTTTGGGGTTTTTTCTTTGTTTCTTTTTCTTTTTTGTTCTCTCGCTTCTTCTCCTTCTTTCTGGTAATTTTTCTTTGCCTGTGGGCCTCTCTTCTTTGTTTCTGACTTCTTCTTTTCTCTCTGTCTCTCTTTTCTATCCGGGCCAAGTCCCCTAGCTTTTTTGAAAGATTTTGCTAGGACAAATTTTTCTTCGAAGAATTAAGAAAGAGCAAAAATTCCGGGATATAGGGACATTGGGGCAATGGGAATAGGCTTGGGAATAAGAAGTGGCTCTGGCTGCTTAGGGATAAGAGAGCTTTGGTTTGACCTAAGCCTTTTCCAATGTCTTTGATTTTTGGTATTATACTTCAGGCTTATCAGGAACACTTTCATATTCAGAACTTATGCTTAACTATGGAGTATAAATAAAATCCTAATTTAGTTTCTAATTTAATAGAATTAATTGGTGTAATTGAGTTTTATTATATTATTTATTAATTTAAATTAAACCACAAATGGAATTATTTCACCTAGGTATCTATTGATTATTTGGATTTTAATCTTGTGGTCGAAGGTTCTAATACTTATAGAGCAAGATTTTTCGAGGAGCATTTGTCTTTCAAGTCTTTGTCTTTTGAAGGGTGCTGCATTTGTGACCCTTATATTGTAAATTTATGTCTGTTTTCTTCGTTTCTTTCTCTCTTGTTTTTCTTATTCCTATTTTTGCTTTTTTTTAATATTATATAATTTATATATAAGTTATAAGTTAGATTAAAATTATATTGCATACATAAATTATAAATAATTTAAAAATAAAGTTAATTAAATAAATAAAGTATATTTTTTTGTTTATACTTATTACATAAAATTACATAATAACGAAATGTCTTTTTCTTTATCAAAATGACTCTTTCTCCGCTCATATCATATTAAGTAGTGACCGCACGGGAGTCCATTGTCTAGAGTCGTGTGATTAAGGTCGGGTTGGAGATGCCGGCCTAATAAATTATTCCAATGTACTTTGAGAGTATTATCATCTTCTTCATTGATATGTTCATAACATATTTTCCATATCTCTTTTTCTTACTAGTTTTTTCTGTTTTTTATTCTTTTTTTATATGTTTATTTTTTATTTTATGGTTTTGAGGAGGGTTTTACTCATCATTTAATCATTATACTATAAATATTTAAATTAAAGAAATTTAAACACTATATTATATTACTTACTATATTATACTATATAAAGCTATATAAAGCAATTTTGTCTATAGAGTAGAATGTGTAATCTATTTTTTGAATTGTATAGATGTTTACTTTTTGAGTTGATCAAAGAAGGTGTTTCAACTAAAGTATAAAGTAGATTTCTTATTAAGGTGTAGTTCACGCTGTTGTTTAATATACTTAATTATCTTAGAATTTTGTATTTATTTGAGGATTTTCTTTTTTTTCTATTCTTTCGATCATTTCTTTTGTTTTTGTTCTCAACTTTCTCACTTTATTTTTTTTAATTCGTTTCTGACAAATAAGGATTCTTATTTGTATTTTTCTTTTCTACGTGTTTCTTATTTGCTTTATCTTCTTTCGGCAGTTTCTTTTGATTGTCTACTAACAAATGCTTTCTTTAAATGTATTAAAGAATGTACTAAGTTTTCTCTGTTATCTTTCTTTCTAATTTTTTTTAATTTGGTAAATGTATACTTTTACTTAAAAAACCCAAAACGGTTTTTATCGATTATGGTCAAGTGGCATGTTCGCACGATAAATACTTAGTGGTATTCCTGATTTTTTAGAACATTTATTTTGATGTTTTCTAAAAATTTAATATTCAAAGAGAATAAACCTAATGTTTTCAAGTTTCTTATTTTATTCTGCAGTATTTGAGTCCAGTTCCAGCACCTTTGCTTTAAAATATTTTTGTTTTGCAATTAAGTCATTTTGTTTTTTTGTGTGAGTTGTAAAAGTATTGGTAAATGCCAGTGTCTTTTTTTTGTTTTTGTGTTGTCTCTATTTTCTTCTTTCTTTTCCAATTCTTCTTTGATAATTTTTCTGCATAGAACATATATTTTGATGATATTTTATAATGAGAAATGCAATATATATATTTTACTGTTTTCTTTTTTATCTTTGTCTTATTTGTCCTAGTAGATAATACACAAATTTTGGATACCCTTTCTTGGTTTTTTGAATTTTTATTAAATAACGGTTTTTTCTCTTATCTTGGTTGGTTATTTGCAGGAAATTAGGATACCGAGGAGTTTTCCAACAGCATTTCTTTTAGCCTTTTTTATAGATTATACTCCATTATATTTCTATTATATTGTTTTGTTTTTTGTTGATCATTTAAAAATTGACTATTTAAAAATATTATATATCTAGAATATTGAGATTAGTGATTTAGACCTTACTTTTTGGGTCAGTGGATTTTCGCCAGTGAATTCTAGAGTCATCTTTTTTCTGTTTGAGTTTGCTTCTGAATTTTTTCTTTATTCGATGACTAATACTTTTTTAATTATAGTATTTTTTTATTATATCTAAGTAAACGCTTGATTATTATTTTCCTGTATTAAATAAGTTTGTTGTTAGAATTTTAATTGTAATAAATGGCAAAAGAGGGTTTCCTTACTAATTACTGTATGTTAGTTAGTTGGTTAGTTTATATCTGTTTATATCTATAATTTGTTGTTTTTCATGTCCCTTGCTCGCTAAGTTTGTTTTATAAGGGTTTTTCTATTTCAACTAGAAGGATTTTATTCATGGATTGGTTTTAATAAGTCAAAATCTTATGTGTAATAGTTGGCTCCAAAGAGTCACTTTTTGTCACTTTCTGGGGAAAAAGTCTGGTTTTTCTATGTTTTATTTTATGATTTTTTTTTCTGTCTGGTTTGTTCTCTCTCTCCATTTTTTTGTAGTCTCGTTCTTGAAAGAATTTTTCCTAGGATTTATTTTTTATTGTGTTTTCTTCTATTCTTTTCTTTCTTCTAAATTTTCTTTTTTTTTCCTTTCTATCTTTATGTCTTTTTCCCTTTTGTTGCTTCTTCTTTGTGATTTTTGTTCCTCTTTTTTCTTTTCTTCCAACTTTTTCTTTCTTTGTTTTTTCAGTTTTGAAGCAGCTTGCGCTTTTTCTCTTTGCTTTTTCACTTATTATTATTATTTTCTTTAATTTTAGGATTTTCATTTTCCCTAGTAAAATTTCCTTATTTTTGTTCCGGCATGCTAGATATCCGTCATCTATATAGGAATTTAGTTAATAAAAGTGTATTGATTATTAGCCTTTATTTATTATTGTTGGAGACGTTATTATGCTTTTTGGGGCCAAGGTATTCTCTTTTTCTTGTTTGGATCAGTAGAAATTTTCAAAGTTCTTTTCATTTTTTTTATTTTTATGTTTTTTATAGGGGGTACTGCTTATTTTTAAGGGTTACATTCTTATTCTTAGTCCAAGGCTTGCTCTTTGCTTTGTTTTCGTTGCTACTTTCTTTGCCTTCTTTCTATTTCGGCAAAAGGTGGGCCTTTCCTACTCCCTGCCTCCATCTTTTGGAGGTCTTGATTATTCAATTTACATAACGGTTTTTACCTTTACTTATGTAAGTTTTTTACAATGTGGTAAATTATATTCTATTCCCTAAACCGTAGTATGACAAGTTTTTAGCATAATTCGGGTTGTAAAAAAAGCTTTTTTCGGTAGTGATTGTGCATGGTTCTGGGGGTGGAATACTTGTAAGGTTTTACGAGTTATGGGTATATTGGGCGGTGGAGTCTTTTCTTGTGTGTGCTTTTTATTTATGTTATATTTTTTATTTTCATTTATTTTTTTTGTAGAATTAACATTTGTCTTTTGGCTTTTTTGATTATGTATTTTGATGATAATAGTAGCTGGAACAATTCATAGGAATTGGTCCTATTTTTTATAATTTAAAAATTTCTGTGTTGTAATCATCTTATTGATATTTGGATTTATTTTGCATCATCATTTTATTATTATTTATGGTTCTCAGAAAGTTAATGGTTTAAAATAAATTACGCTTTAATAAATTTATTGCAATTCTAAGTATTGCAACATTTTGCGGGTTGGATAACTTGAGTTTTTGTGGAACGTATTTCTTTTGTTTTATTTGATAACTTTTTTCAGGCCCTTTCTTCTTATGTCATAGAGGGGGTCCTTAATTTCATTTTTATTTTTCCTTAATTTCCGTGATTACTTCTTAAGTGAATTCTTTCTCATTTTATGTCATTTTAGACTAACGATACAGAAAATCGAGAAATGGAATTTAAAAAGAATAAAAAAAGTTGAATAAAGAAAATAGGTAAAAAATAGAATTAATAAAGAAAAAATATTTATTGTAAAATAATGAAGATACATAAAAAATGCACCGTGGGTAGAAGTCTTTAGTTCTGTCTGTAGGAATTTATTAATTTATTTTAAAATAGATAAAGTAATAATCTCACCTAAAAATTAAAAATGTCTGGCATGAAAATTGGTGAACTACTCCTTTTTATTAATCCTTTGATGTTGTATGGTTATAAAATATTTCTCACTATTTAATTAATATTAGGCAATCCCCATTTACTATATCTTTTTAACAAGCAAATATTTAAGATTTTGTTTTGAATTATGCAATTATAATATACTACTGGTTGAAAGTTAGTTTTTGGATAAGGGCAAGTTTTGTGGTGACTTTTTATTTTATAGTGAAGTGAATATGCATTAATATTTTTTTTTGTTTGTTCACACTTTTTACTATTGTGAATTTATTTGATTGTTTTTACAAACAACGCTGTTACTCTCTGTTTGGCTACGGTCTTTTTTAGATCCTCGAAAATATTTAGTTCACTTTCGATATATTTACTACAACTATTATAATTTTTCCCTTAGTCAATCAATGGGTTAAAAACTTTAGGTTAGCACGGTCATTTGTCTTTTTATATTTCTCTTTCTGATAATTTTTTTTATTTTTTAATATTATTTTATGTGATTTATAAGGAAATTCTTAATACAATAAAATTTACTAACAATGACTATAACTAATGTTATATAGAACATATATATATCTAGATTTAAGCTAATAATTATATATTCTATTATATATATATTAGAGTATTTATATTTTAAGTATGCATTATAGTTTACTGTACGCAAGATTTGTTTCTTTAATTTTTGCCAACATTCTATCTACTCCATAATCTTTTATATAGTGTTTTTTGTGCTCAGTGATGCTTCTGATGTAAAAATCTTTTCAAGTCTTTCAGTATTCTTTGATCTACAATTTCCTGAATGAAGATTATTTTACTTTTTATTGTTTTTTGTTGAAAAAATTCTCTCGTTATCTATTAGGATTTTTTTACATTAAAAAAAGGAGTTTTAGATTATGTATGCCCTAGGTTTACAGATATTATTTGTTTACTTCCCAAGTTGGATATCCGTACGTATAACATAATCACTTAAGCTATTTTTAAGTCAATGGTATTTTTTAGAAGTAAATAATACTTGAAATATGTTTCAACTTATATCGGGGTTTAGTCGAGATCAAGAATTAAATAAATAAAAGGGAGACTGGGTCTCGTCTACTAACTTTAGTAATATTGAGGGAATAAGCAATTTCTAATTCTTGTGTTCTTTAATTATCTTTTTGCTTTGTAGCTTCCGGTAGAAGAAAAGATTTCCAATATTCTCTCCTTTCTTAGTCATTTTGGGATTTTTAGTCTAGTTATACTTTTGTAGTATAGTAGAAAATACTTTACATAGTAAGATTAAGCATTCTTTTTTAGATCAGAGTCTTTCTTTGAACTACAAGAGAACTATGTAGGTTTTTTAATTTGAATTAAAGCATAAGGTTAGGCGTGACATTTCTGTAGACTACTAGGTTTGCTGCAGGATTTTCGAGTTCTTACTTCCAAATTTTAATATTTGTTCTCTTCTCAATCTCTTTTCAGGAGTTTTTTCGTTTTCTTTTTTTTAATTTTCAATACTTTTCTGATTGTCTTTCGTTCTACTTCTAGATTTATTATCCCCATATTTTATATTTCTTTTATGAATAAAATATACTACTTATTAAGATTAAGAGGAAATTCTAAGAGGCATTTCAACCTATGTCTTTGCTCATTATTCCCTTTTGTTTAGTTTTTTTACTATTTTTGTTATTTTCCTTTCTTTTTCTTACTCGTTGAATTCCTGAGATTCTCAAGTTTTTCTTATTTTGCAAATAAAATTCCTAGTATGCCGTCAAAGTGGAAATTTAAATTTCAAGTATAGGTGTGTATTCGTTGTGGGGTTAGCCTAATGGGGACGTACTCTTGTTCACATGTAATATTTTTGTAATCTCCTTTCAAATTCTTTCTCGTTGGGCATTTTTCCTTGCTTAAACTTGTTTTTCTGATATTGTTACTTCTCTTTTTATTATTGTTGAAGACTTAAAATTTGTATTTAATTCAAAAATTGCTACGTTTTTTGATATCTCTGTCATGCTGCTTTTGTTTTACAAAATTGTTGTAATTTGTCTGTTCTATTTGTTTTATTAAATTAGGTGTCGATCTGGTATTGAAGTGGGAGTTTCCACAAGCATAAGTGTCTTATCAAGGCTAGCTTGCTTGTTTTGCAGAATATTTTTAATACATGAGGCGGGCATTTTTACAAAGGTGATGTTCTTACTTTTTCTTATTTTATTTTGGTGGGGGAAGAAGTCCGAACTTCTTCCTCTTTTGCCCCTATTTTCCTTTTTTGTCCCTATTTTTTGTTTCTATATTGTTGTTGTAGTTGTAAAATCCTCTTTTGTAGGAAAATTAAAAAAGCACTACTAACGAATAAAGAGCATCTTCTTTTAGCATAGCTAGGTTTTCTTGTAGGGTAATGCCCCAGCATGTAGAATGAGTCGAGATTTTTCGGCTAGAACGGACTCTACTTTTAGGCGTCTCTCCTCTTGTTGTTTCCATACAATTATGATTTTAGGTTGAATCAAACTTGTCTAAGTTTTTAAATAGTTAACTCAACTAGCAACGAATATTTTATTACTTATTATATTTACTATCTACTACTAATTATCCTCTTTTTTTTAGAATTTTTCCTCTTTCTTTATTGTATCTTTTCGGTCTTCTGAGACCTGCTTATTACATTATTTATTTTATAAATAAAATTCTATAATAAAACGATTTTACTTGAAAACTTTGAATTACAAAAAAGACGGTGAAAATGCCCTTACAATCTTTTTATAGAATGGGTCTTTTTTCCTTTCGCTTTTTTAATCGTGGAATTGTTATTTTCTTTGTCTTATTTTTTCTCCTTTTTTATCTTTCTTGTTTTCTTCATTCTTTTTCTTGCTTTTATCTTTTTCTTTCTTTTGTTCTTGCATCTTTTTCAGATCTCGACTTTGGAACTAGGTTTTTAGTTAGCTCTCTCTTCCTCCTTTTTTCATTCGATCTCGTCCAGAGCCTTCAATAAATCTCTTTCGGTTTTTTAATTTTCTTGTTTTCTTTTTGTTTCTATTTTTAGCGTGTGCTCTTTCTTTTTTATATTCGTTATATTCTTTTTGTTTATTATGTTATTAAGCGGATTGCGATTCTTTGAATACGCCTTTTCTTTATCATGTTTGATCTCTGTAGGTGTTTTGCTTTGTTCATTTTGGGATCGGATTTTAGTTCTTTGCCCTTTTCTTTTATCTTTTCTTTTTTTAGCTCACTTTCTTGTTTTCTCTCTTCTTTCTATTTCTATTTTTTTGCTTTCTTCTTTTCCCTTGCTTTATTTTCTCTACGTACTCTTTACTGTCTTTCTTTTCCTTCTCTCTTTGTAAAATGGTTGTAGTAGATTTTTCCCTATGCTGCGAAGTTTGGCAAATTTTATTCTTTTTGAAACTGGACGGAATCACTTTTTTATCTATGCGGACCATTATCGTTTTTTCGTCTCTTGCTGTTGAAAGTGTTTGCGTAAGTATTTATCCATGGTGGAGTCTCTTTTTTATTTTAATATAATTGGCTTCACTTTGACTCTGGTTGTAGTGAGGTTTTGAAAAGCAATGTTCTGCTTTTTATTGCTTTTTTCTGAAATGTGCTTTTGTCCATGCTGTCTGTTTTGAAAACATAATGGACTACTTTCTAGGTTGTAGTAGATTTAAGCCTATTTTAAGCCTATGTAGAACGGTAGTTTTGTTTTGTTAATATCGTTTCCCTTCGCAAGCATCTTGCGTCGATTTGACTCTTATGTCTACTTTACGTTTTATTTTTGACATCAATTTCTACTTTGATGGACAAGTAGTAAGGTCGGTTTTGGTCCCTTTCAGGGCTCCGTCTGCAAAATGAAACTTCTCTTCCTTTTTTTACCTCTTTCTTTTTCCTGCTCTTGCTTTTTCTTCTCCTCTTTTTTGTTTTTAATCTCTTCTCCTGCTTTCTTGTTGGAGTAGCCGAAAGTCAAAATTCCGGTCTGAAATGTAATTGGTTATGTTTTTCTTTTTGGCTTTTTGTATTGGGAACCCGGTTTTGCTATTATGTGTGTTTTATTATCGATTTGCTATTTATAAGTAACTGCATATAGAAAATGAGTTTTCCTGAGATTTGGGCCACCTCTCTTCTTTTACTGCTTTCTTTTGCGAATCTTTTCTTTTCCCAATCTTTCTTTTTACAAAGCGAACTGATTTTTTCTTTCACAGTTTCTTGGGAACCCTTTAATATAATATGGAGCAGTAGCCTTCTCTGTTCTCTCGGGCTATCTACTATTTTCCGGAAATCCGTGGAATTTCCCTGATTTTTCTCTCTATCTATAGGATTCCTCTAGGAATGCACGTTCGTTGCAATTTCTTCGGGACTTTGGCACTTTTCATACCCTCAGGGGTCCTAAAAGCTGTAATTCTGACACTGTGCTGTGTATTTGCGTAAAGAAGTATTCGCTATCATACCCTTAAAAGGTCAACCTTCTTTCGTTTTCTACCTTTCTTTTCTTTCTTCTCGCTTTTGTTCTTTCCTCATCTTCTTTTTTCTTTCTTTTTTACTTCTACTCGCTCCACTTTCCTCTTTTCTCTGTCTTTTTTTCTCTGTCTCTTTCTTTTTGGTTTTATAAGGATGTCTTAGTTTTTTATCTTTTCGTTATAGTTGGGGCGGGCAGCCGTTTCTCCCCTTTATCCTTTCTGTCTGCTTTTCCACTCTGTCCTTAATTAGAATTAGCCGGAAAGTGTATTTGATTTCGGATTGACTCGGGTCTCTTTTTGATGTCGTCAGTTTTCGGTCAGGTTTTGTGTAGTTTTTTAGTGGAATGCTTTTTTATGCAGGAGCCCTATTTTTGTCTTGATTTTGGGAAGGTACCTGGCATCTCTTTCTTCACTCTCCTCGACGCCGCATTCCCTTTTTGTAGTAGAGTCTTTTTGATTTGTTTTTACGGAGATCTCTTTTGTTATGTAAATCTTTTCCAATCTATTATGGAATGACTACTCTTTTTTGCAGTAAATTTCACAATATACTACTGTTTCAGGGCGACTTCGGAATATTTACTCTATGATTTTTTGAGTACTTACTCACCAATGTAGACTTTGAAATGCCCCCTATTTCATGTCTACTTTTTGATGACTAGGAGTACTTTTCTTTCATGCCAACTTTTGGATGTCAGACTTTGTTGCACGAGTATTATTACTATGCGAACCATTTCATAAGTATTCTGACTGTGTGAAGCATTGAAATTTTACATGACGGGAAGTTTTCTGATTCCTATTATTTTTGGATTTCTATTTTTGTATTTTCAAATCGTTTAGTATAAGGTTTCGTTTTCGTGTTTTTGACTTCTTTTCGGTCTCCTTTTTGAAACTCTTTTATTTTCTCCTTTTTCTATTCTCTGATTTCATTAAAAAATACAAGAAAATAATAAATAGTTTTTTTATATCTCTAGTGAGCTTTTTTAGTCCGGTTTATTTCTTTTTCTTTCGTTATTAGTTATCAATTTTATGAGTAGGAAGTATTATACATTTTAGGAACAAGCAAGTGTATTTGTTTTATTCTCTTTTACACATTTCTATATATTTATACTATAACTCTATAACTATCTTATAATAGGTACAATAACAGCCAAAGACCTTGTTGCACCTCTCACTATTCCGAAAAAAGTGAAAACCTTTGAAAAATTAATTAGGATTTTTTAATTAATTTCTTTAATCATAAATAATTAGAGAAATCTATGAAGAGTTATTCATATCTTCAATTTTATACTTTTTTTTATGTTCGCTTTTCATGGACCATAGGATCTTACAAGATGGGAACGAGTCCTTTGGCGGATAATAAAAACAAGAGTTTTTTTACATGGATAAGTGCTTTGGGTAGAAAGAAGGGTGAAGTATGAGTGCTCCGGAGAAAGGACTTCGAAGGCCTAAGCAAGGGGCATTTTTCTTATTACTTTAAAAGACAGGACTTTTTGTTTTGTAATCTAGTAGGTGGATCTTTTGTCCGATTTTTAACTCTAATAATGGATGGCATCTTACTTAATATGATAACTTTTAGGGCTAGGTTGTTTTTATGAGAATTTACATGATGTTAATTTTTGTTTTGTTGTAGGATAAGTTTATCTGACTATATTGGTAGTTTGTATGGATGTCCTACTAAGCAGCATTCTTTGCTGAAGTAAGCCTTGTTTAGCCGTGAATTGACTCCTTATGTTGTCTGATTGTTCTCGGTAAGACTTTTGGTTGCTTTCATGTAGTAGATTTTAATTAATTTAGTAATAAAAAAAGAGAGGGAGTAGTATAGTACAATGGAGTTGCCGAAATTTTATATTTTATATAAAAAGTTGGTTTAGGTCTTAGATGTTCTCAGTTGTACTCGGTCGGGGCACTTAAGGAAACCCTATTTGGAAGGTTTTTCTACCTTTTTATGCATGTACTAAAAACCAGGGTTTGTTTAAAAATATTGTTTTATGTTTGCGTTAAAGAAATATTTTCATTTTTTGTTTTATCTCGAAGTTTTGTAGGATCTTTAGTTATGAACTAAAAATTTATTCGAAATGGGGATTATAAGTAACACTATATCGAATACTTATATATATATAAAGGCTCTTTTAATAGCTAAGTTTAGTGTGTGATTATAGTAATAAGGGTAGTCATCGTAAACCTATTCTTTTATTATGAAAGTATATATATATAAATAAAGTAACGGTATCTAAAAAGTTTTGAATAGCTGGACAATCTTTTTTTTGTAGAATTAAAAACAAAAGCCAAACATTACGGGTTCTAAATCAAACACCCTAGGTTTCCTTGTCTGAAATTGATCTTCCGGATAGATCGTTGTTCGTTTGGAAAGGAGGTTTGAGAACTAGTTAGGGGAAGACAAATTGTTTAGGTGTATGAGCAATTATTTTCGGCCTTTGTTCTTTTTTAAAATGACTTAAATAAAATTATCTTATACTATATAATTATACTATATAAGAATATTTTTCATAAGCTTTTATAATCAATCTAAAGGGGTTGGAGCCCGGCATTTTCTTTACATTTTTAAATATTATATATATATATATTTGTAAATTGAATAAGTTAGACTGAGGCTTTGATTGATAGTTAATGAAATCTGTTACTATTAGTCATATGACTCCAATTCCCTAGAGCATTCTTTTTTTGTCTTAGAAAATTTCATTTGTTTGCAATAATAAGCAATTTTGTCATTGCAAGAATTCTATATTTTTTAGGATCCTTTTTATAAATTTTTTATAAATATAGTATCTTCACTGCTGTTTTGTTTTAATCAAAAGAATCCTTTCGAATGTTCTTCTCTTTAATATTCTTTATTTTTTGTTAATATACTTTGATCTATAATGTATTTATCTGTATTCCATTTCCCTATTCTACTAAATCCTCATTTCTAATATAAAATAAAAGATCTTCCTCGATTTCGTTTTGAGAAATTAGGAATTTATTTAACCTTATTTTATCTTAGAAGAAGGACTCTCGGTTTTGTCAACGACGCATGTCTTGCATTAATATTAATGAATAGTAAAATAAATAAGATTAGTGGGTTCACCTAGAAATAAGAAACTCCTTTGAATGAGATAGCTGGTAAATGGAAAAAGATTATTCTCACAATAGACCTCGAAAGCATTTATCTAACTAAGGCAGTTAATTCTTTTTTCGTTATTTCTTAAAAAAGTTTCTTTTCTATTTCGGGTTTTATTAGATTCTAGAAATTACTAGGAGATTAATTGCAATGGAGAGCCGTCGTAGACTAATTTTACTAGGATTTTTTTTCTTAGATTTTATATTGGGGCTATTTCTCTCTCTTAAAACCCTTGTTATTATTCAATTATTAATTTTTAGTATTGGAGTGGATTTCATTTATTTTTAAATTATTTAATTTCAGAAAAGAAGCTTTGTGATATTCATGTTGGATCCATTTTTGGATTTTTTCTTTTTAATTATTTTAAAATAAGGTAAATTGAAATTGACTAAATTGTAAAAAGATGGTAAAAATTTAAATAATAAAATTAAAAATGCAGAAGCAAGGAAATAACTGCGAAATCCTGTATATTTGAGTTTCTTAAAAATAGAAATACGCTATCATAAAAATAATTTTGTGAGAAGTCTAAAGTCTTTATTATAATAAAATATAACTACCACTGTTTCACATCCAAAGCAAACGGTGTCATTAGTACATTAGTAGTATAATATAAAAGGTGCCGAAGCCAAGACCCAACTTACATTAAATGTATTATTAAATATATGAAAGTGCTTGATTTCACGCAAATAATTCCATTTTTCTATCTAGCATAGAAATTTTACTAACAATATAATGTTCAATTTTAACATTTATTCCTTTTTTAATAGTCATTTAAAAATAAACAACAAAATATTTTTGGTTTTTTCCAAAGAAGATATTGTCTAAAAACTTGTAAGCTCTTTTAAGTATTTTGCTTTTTTATTACTTCAAATAAGACTCTAATGCATTTTACATTATTATAATTATATTAAGTATTTTTGACCAAAAACCGGAGTAGGGTTTCCAAACAAATTAAAAATATTAATAAATAAACAACAAAAAAAATACATAACAAATAAAATTCATAATTATTAACCAAGAGTAGCAATTATGAACAAAAAACTTACTAGCTCGTATTTTGGAAAGTTTAAATTGAAACAAATAAAGAAAAAGGGATTTCGGGTTGAGAAAGAATATTAAAATGTAAATTATTCAGTAAAGTTAAGAATAACAATTCAGAGTATTATACACGAGCGGACAGGCTCGCTCATATAGAATTCGATCAAAAAAAGACAAAAACTGTAAACAATTTAGTATCTTAAAATGGAATCTGCATTGCGCATCCTTAGCTCTTAGATCATGAAGATGGTATACTTATTTTCTATTTGTCCGACTTTTTGTTTTTTCTTATTATTGTCTTTCTCTTCTTATTTAATTTTCTCTTAAAGGAGAAGAGTGATTTCTTTCCTCTTCTCTATCGATTCCTTGTTCTCCTCTTTTTTTCTATTTCTTTTTATTACTTTTCTTTCTTATTTATACTAATTCAAATTGTTCCTTAAAAATACTTTTAAGTAGAAAGCAGCTTTTGGTGCATTATGAATATCACGTTTTATTTCATTTTGAAAAAAAATACAGTGCTTTCTACATTATAATACTATTATTCGAACAATTTCCCTGTGGGGTTGCTTCGCATTCTTGCTTTCTGTTAGACATTATTGGACTTCTCTACAATACTACTTTTTAGTGTTCAATTTGCCTGACTTCCTCGGGTTTTGGGTAGGTTGTCTTTCTAAATTTTGTTTAGTTTCCAATCGGATCTTCTTTTAATTGGTAGAAGGGGTGGTCCTTCTCTACGCGAATTTTTAGGTTCTTTTGCTGTCTTTCTCAACATGGTTTTTTTTCTTTCTGCATTTGAATTTTTCTTGTTTGGCCAGGGCTTTGCTTTTTTTGATGCCCTATAAGGACGATATGAAAAACTTCTTCCTATTTTACCATTATCTATACTTCCCTTCGATTTCTTCGGTTTTATTTTTAATAAAGATTTTTCTAATTAGAATTTAGCAGAAGATTACTAAGTGTCGTGGTCACTTCGTGAACAATGTTTCATTTTTAAGGAATAAGTCTCTAGGTAGGTATTGCTCGCTCTTTCCTTTGTGCTCGTTTGCTGTATTTATTTTAAGTCGTTGAATCTGGAAAAGACATTTCCAAGTCCAATATTAATTTATTATCTGGTTCGTTCTTTGTTTTTTCAGCCAGACGTCTACTCGAGGGAATCTGTGCTGCGCTCATTAAGTATTTTTCTGGATTAGCCACCGAGTCTCTATTTAATATTTTGGAATCTCGTGGATTCTATTACGATTTTTACCTCATTTTGAATTACATAGTAAATTACTATTTATAAGTAATATTTTTGAATTTGCTATTCTCTTTTGCTGGATTTTTTCATCATGTTTTGGCTTTCTTTTCAGTTTTACTTTTCTATTGATATTTTTAGGGAATGTTTTCGCAATTTAGTCTCTTCTTGATTAAAGAATTTGGTATCCATGCTTAGTTGACCTGGCAATTTGGAAATCTTTTGTGCTTCTCTTGCCTTTTTTTAATTGCACTCTTTTTGTTTAATTGGTTTAGGAAATTTTCGGCGCGGAGATATAGTTTCCGTTTCAGTCTCCTTCAGATGTTTAGGCTTCCATCATAAGTTTTTTTATTTTTACTTATTTGATGATAAGATTTTATTCTTTTTGTCTGCCTGCTTTCCAATTCTCTTTCTCTGAACTTTATGAACTCTATTTTTTACAGAATTTTCTTTGTTCTATTTTCCAGGCACTTTTTTTTATTTCTATTCTTTTCTCGCAAAACCCGAAACCCCGGAAATACTTTTGTGGGGATCCGCGTATTCCGACTTTCATTAGGTCCTTTTTCTTTTTTCCAAAGCAGTATATGGATTGAGCGAATTCAAGCACTTTCCTAGGTCTCAGACAAAATTGCGTAGAAAGATTCTAATATGTTGAGTCAAATCCGTGATTGTACGGAAAGTTCATAAGTCAATTTAGATTCTATTCTTATTGTGTGAGAGCTAATAGGTTTCCTTGCTCTTTTTAAGACATCTCCCTGTTATTGATTCTTGGTCCAGTTCCTGGGTAAAAAACCTCCACATTCATGTACGTGAAATAATTTGTTTGTGTTGCTAGAGATTTTTTCTTGCTTTTAAGGTTTATTTATGGATTGTTTTCTTTGTCTTTTTTCTTTTTCCAGAGATTTTTCTTTTTTGTTAGAATAATTCCTTAGTTGACATTGATTCTTTCCAAGTTATGTTATTAAAATAAGTGTTTATCATAAGTTATATTTTAATATAAGTAATGACTTTACTATAATTTTTTTGTCCCCCCCGGTATAAACAATGCATTTCGAACATATAAGGACTTCGTGGATCATATATTACGTGTGGGTCCTCATATTGTATTTTAATAAAGAATGCTTAGCATATTATCTATTTCCTAGGACATACGGAAGAATTTTATATTGGTTGCTCATGTTAGTTTATTTCGATTATTTATTTTTTTTTCTAGAATCTATATATTTTTATACATCTACTATTTAGATTTATTATGCTTGTAATATCGAGGAGTACTCTTAATTACTTAGGATTAATATATAGTTATATATTTATATTTTATAAATATTATATTACACTAAAAGAAAATATTTTGCTTTTCAGTTGCTAGTAACAACATAAATTTATTTTTCTATTTTTCTTTTACATTTACGGATTCTCTGAGCAAGGAGCCCCCTGGGGTTTTGTGATATTTAGCTAGGTTTTTTAGGGAGATCTTTTTTAATTTCATACCATTTCTTTTATTTAATCGCTTTATTTTCCCCTTTCATTTGCGCTTATAGTTTGTTCTTTCTTTTCTTGTTGTCCTTCTTTTAGTTATTTTTTGCGAAGTTTTACGTTATTTTCTTTTAATTATTGTTACTTTGCGCAAAATGAAGTTGATTTAGGCTTTTCTGTATTTATTTTTCCATGCAAGAGTTGTTTGCCTGTCTTTTTATTTATGTTTTTCTTTATTATTTTCAATATATTTTTCTTTTCCATTTTTATTACTATTATTTATTATTATAGTATTATTTTTTTATTTTAAGAGTATATATATATTATGAGAAAAATATAAAATGATTGATGAAAAAGTAAAAGATAACAAGAGGATAGTCGCCTACACGGGGATCAAACAAGTTAAATTTATTATATATGCAAAGGGCTGGAGGAGCTTTTTTTTGTCATACTTTTTTTTAATAAATTATATTGCATCTTTTTATTTATGTAGATATTTTTGCCAAGACCTTTCGCAGACAGACCCTACTTTAATAAATGTAACTTTAGGATTTCTTATTTTCAAGATTTTTCTTTCTTTTCATACTTTATGCATTTTTGTAAGTATAATTTTTCTATAATGAATTTTTTCTATTCTTATTTCTTTTTTTTTAATTAAAAAGCACAACAACAAAATGCGATAGATTTTTTGCATTCTTCTTTCTTTTTAATGTCTTTTCTCGTTCTTTTGTTGAGTGCTCTGACTCTTTTTCCCTGCATAGGCTCCTTTGGTTTTGCTTCTTTTTTCTCTTATTTCGTGGTTTTTTGTCAAATATTTCTTTTTAGCTTTTTTTTTCTTAATAGAGACTCCGTGCTTTCTATCACTAGCTTTGTAATGCTTATCTTTTTTAGAGTTTTCCTTTTGAGGAAGCAATGATATTATCCATAATATTTTCCTCAAAGCATGCTCCGTTTTAGAAAAGGCTGGATTATCTAAAACATATGCTTTAATTTAATAGGTTGACTCCGTTTGAATTTGCTTTTATTGGTAGCCTCCATAAATGAGGTTTTCATGAAAAATAAATGAAATAATTTAATTTAGTTCTGTAGGTTAGTCCAAAAGCAAATGGTTTCCACAAGACATGGTCGTGCCTCTTTTGTTACGGAAAGTTTAGTTCTATGTGTACACGAGGCTCTTTTTGATAATATAAAACATAGGGTATTCTAGGAGCAAGCTAGCTAAAACACTTTGATTGAAGACTACCTTAGTCTTTTTGAGTCTTTTGTATTGGAATATAAATTTATTTTAGTATTTCTTTTGTTTTTCTTATTGTTCTTTTTGGAATCTATGTTTGCCATTTGTTTGTTTTTGTATTACTTTATTATTATTAATAATTTTTCTTTTTTTTTTTTGTTTTTCTTTTTTCTGCTGTTCTTGTTTTTCCTTTTACTTTAGTGGTTTTTCTTTGTTCTTCTTTCTTTTTCTATTCTTTTGATTCTTGTTCCTATCTTTTTCTGATTCTTCCTTCTTTATTTTTCTGTCCCTTTCTCCTCTCTATTTTTTCTTCTTTCTATCTTTTGTTTCTTTTTCTTTCTTTTTGACTTATCTTTTTTTCTTCGTTATTATTTTACTTTCTCTCCTTTTTTTTCTTCATTTATTTTGTGTTGGAATTGTTCTTAATGTTTTATTGTCCTCTATAGTAGTGAACTTTGGTTATGTCTTGGAAGTGTCACTTGCAGTAAGCAATATCTTGACGGATAAGACTCATCAACGAAGAAAGTTAGCTTTAGTCCAAGTTTTGGTGGAGTTTTTCTGAAGGGAATCCTCGGCAAAGTGAAAATCTTTGAAGTAATCAAAATATGAACGAAAACTTTTAGGTTTGGGTTCACTTGATAAGAGCATCATAAATTCTTGACACATTTCAAGGTTCAAACGATTTTTTTTTATTAATCCAGAAATTAATAAAAAAAAAGTGTCTTTCTCGACTTTGCGTTTTTTCTTTTTACGATTTCTGTGTGCGAAGTCCTCGCGTGTCTTTCCTCTCATTTTTCTTCTCTTTCCTTTGTCTCTTTCACGAGTGTGCCAAGGAAAATCTTTCCTCTTTCTAATAAATATTCTAGGGTTTTGATTTCTTTTTTAATCTTCATTTTCTTTTTCTGCCTCTCTATCCTCTTTTTCTGTTTTCGTCTTGTGCCTGTTCTATTAATTGAATACATTTTCTAATTCTATTTATAATTTCTGGCTTCTCTCCTAGTTGTATTTTTTTAATCCCATATTGCTTTCTCTTTATGGATCCAATGGGGATAGCAGTCTTTCTTTGCTCCGTTTTTTTCTTTTCTTCTTTTCCAGTCACATTCTTTTTCTTTATCTCTTCTTTTTCTTTGTATTGTTTGATCGTTCTCTGACTCGGATCTCTACTCTATAACTTCTATAACTTGGAATAGAAAATAAATACAATAAAAGCAAATTCGATTCATCTATCGTTTAGCTTTCAATTAATAAAATTAATTAATAATATTCTACTATAGACTATAGTTTACTAATGCTATAATTAATTAACTAATTAAATATAATAATAAAATGTCTCTCTATCTTTAGAATTTCCCTTGTGTTTAGATATAGAATATTTTTTCTTGTTGATTTAGCTTGTTTATTTAGGCAATTCAGGGAAGTTCGTTTGGAATTTTTTGTCTTATTTTCCTTCTTTTCTACTTTCTTCTTGGTTTTTCTCATTTTCTTTGACGAGCAGGAGGAATCTATTTCTTGCTTTCTCTTCTTTTCTTGTGTGTTTTCCTGGATTTCGCTTATGGGTTTTTGGTTGGTTTTTTCTGGTCTAGTTGACCAGTTTCTTTTACATGTAAATGCTCGTGGACTTTACGTTGTAATTGACTTCAAGTAGGGAAATCAAAAGGTTTCTTTGTAGTGTTTAAGTAAGGTGTAGTTAATCGTGACGTATTTGCTTAGACTCGGATATCTTTATCCAAGAGGTGATGTGCTTTGGTGTGTGTGTTTTCATTGATTGTTTAATTGGTTTTCGTGACATTCCTGTTTTTTAAATCTTGTACTTATTGTTTTCCTATAATACTTAATTTACTATATACTTAATATACTTAATGATTAATTTACTAAAACTATGTATAAATAAATATATGTTTGTCTATTTTGTTGAGATTTGAAAAACTCTTAATATTTAGATCAATTTTGTTTTTAAACAATTTTTTGTCTTTATTATTTACTAAAGATACTTTTATAGCAGCTTTATATTTTATAGTATAATAATTTTTAATTGTATATTTTACATAGTGGTGTTTTTGAAATTTGTTTCTTTAGTTTTGTGCATTGTAAACTCATACGTAGAATATGTTTTTGGGGCAGTGAAATTTTCTTTAGTGTTGTTTCTGATGAATCATTGTTGTCTTTCTTTTTTACTTCTCTCTCTTTTTCTGGTTTTTCTTATGTTTTTTTTGTTTCTTTCTCTGCTTGCTTTTTTCTGGTCTTTCTCCTGTCTACTGTGTTTTTCAATTTTTCTCGTTGTTTGATCTTTTCTTTTTTCCTCTTTTTCTGACTCTTCTTTCTTCTTTTATCTTATTCTTCTCTTCTTTCGATTTTTTTTTAATTTTTTTTAATCAAATGTGCTTTTTTTCTTTTCTTCTTTTTGGGTTTTTATTGTTCTTCTGTGTTTCTTTTTGGGACTGTGAGGATTTTCTTTTCTTTTTTCTGCTTCTCATACTTTTTCTTTATCTCGCGGCAGGTGTTGTTTTGTTTTTTATTTTGTTCTTTATTCCAATTGACATCCCTCTAGCCCTAATCTGCTCCTTGTTACGATTCTGTTTCAAAGTCTTTCGCCTTGCTTTTTTTGCAAGCAAGAGCTCTCTGTCCTAAGGATATGTTCACAGTCTTGTACCCTGTCTTTGTTTCCAAGCAAAGGTTTTTGCTCTAATCTGTGAAATAGGTTCTCTCAAAAACATGAACCTCAAATTTCTTTTTCAACAGAGCTCCGTGGGAGAAAAGTCTTCTAACAGATGTTTCTTTTTAATTTAAACTTTTTCTGTTAATCCGTCATATCTTTGTCAATAAAAAATTCTTTTTAGCACCAGCTCTGTCCAAACTCGTTGTGAGAAGTTTTCTCTTCAAATAGTTTGAAATTCTGTCTTTCTTGACAGTTATCCGCAAGAGTCTCTTTTTGAATCCTTTGCTTTTCTCTTTCATAATCCCAGGCACTGATCTTTGCGAAGTCCTTTCTCGGAGCTCTTAACCCACCCTCTTTGTTCTAAGAATTTCTAAAATCATTTCTTTGGCAAGCTCTCGAACATCTCTCCTCGATCTTTTTCCCCGAACTTCCTCTAGCAGTTTCTGCGAAGAACAATAATCTGCAACGATATAAGATATAGGGTATAGTAGTGCAAACTCTGAAACTAGAATTAAGTTCGATTAGATTTAATAAGAAAATAAGGGCCTTGTAGGATTTGAACCAATGTCTATAGTTTTATGGACTTATGTTCTATCTGTCTGAACTAAGCCTGTTTTGTTTTTAATTAAAAACATCTTTCCTAAAATCTTAAATAATTTAATAAATTTAAAAGAGTATTTTTACTATTAATTTACTATGAATATGAATATAGTTTTTAATTAAACCTAGATCTAGTTTTTTTTTTATAAATAAATTTAAAATAAATATTAATTTTTAATAATATTATAGAATGTATTTAGTATTTCTATTCTTATTTTTTAATATGTATAAGGAAAGGAATTCTTTGCTTTGGGTTTATTTAGGGTATTTTTCGCTTTCTTTGGATTATTCGTACGTACGTATTTAAATCGCCGTGCCGAGGGTTTCTTTTTCTACTAGCAGGATTTTCAAAAAGGCCCGAGTTTTTTCTTTCTTTTTGTTTCGAGGGATTCTCCTTGCTCGTTGCTCAGTTCTCGACCTTGGAATATTTTATCGATTTCTCTTGCTTTATATCTTTTGTGTTTATTGGTTAGATGTTTTCGTTTGCTTTTTTTGTGCTTGTTCCTATTTCTTTTCTTTTTTAATTTAAGCTTCCAAAAGCTATTTTTATTTAAAAGCCATTTTTCGGAATTTTTTGTTTTGTTTTTTGGAATTATGGTACGTAGTAATTGTTTCTAAGATTTTTTAATGCTATTGATCATTGGCATTGTCTTAGTTTTCGAATTTTTAACAAGATTTGCTCTTTCTTAATTAAAGAATAATGAAATGACTGGAACTGGATATCTATATGGAATTTATTTATTTAGACGGGACGTAAGTGCCGTGTTCTTCTTATCATCTCCTTATTTATTAATTGGTTTTTCTTTCTTTTTATGTTTTTTGCTCTTTCTTTTATTTTTTCCTCTTTTGTATACTCTTTGTTCCTACTTGTTTTTTGGTTGTTTTAAAATGAATAAGTAGAACCATAATGGAATTCTCCTTTGCGGTAAAACCAGGCATACGTTCTTTAGTCTTTCCTTTCTTATCTTTTTTCTCGCCCTTCTTTTTATTTTCTTTCTTTTTCTTCCAGCTGCTGTTCTTATGTGTTCTTTGCTTTTTTTCTCTTTTTGCTTTACTTCTCTTTCTATTTATCTGCGAGGCTCAAGAGTTCTCTCTCGTCTTTCCTTTTTGTGTCACACTTTGCAAAGCGAAGTTCCGCGAGAAGTTTATTCTGTACAAACCTCAGGGTTTCCCTTCCAAACTCTGACGGCCTACTGTGCGCACCCATTTGTGTTTTCAAATCTCGGAAATGTTTAGTGTGCGAATAAATCTTTTTTTGAAAACTCAGATCTCGGGTTCTTCTGGAAAGACAAAGAAGCGTAAAATAGAAGGACTCTGTGACGAACTCCATGAACGCATTTGCTTGGTGTGGACCCTAGTTTACCTAAGAAGGCTTTCTTATTGTTAAAAATTCTTTGCGGATTATTTGAAATAATAAGTAGGAGTCGAACAAATATTAAGAGAGTTTTGGATTTTATCTAGTTTTCCATTTCCAGTTTATTTATATTTATTTCTTATCAATTTATTATTTCTTTTTATGTAAAAAAAATAACCCGATTAATATTTGTTAGTAATGAATATAAATATGAATGCGATCAGGAATTAGAAAAAATTTTAATAGAAGAGGATAATGAAAAAGAAATTAAAACAGTAAAATTATAATAATTATAAAATGCAAAAATAAAGAGAAAATCTATGAAAAAGGGAGTAAGTAATTAAGAGGATAATTTTTGGATTCTATTCTTCCGCTTTAATATGTTAATATTTTAGGTATATTAAAGTACTAGAAGTTATAAATTTATATCGATGTATATTGGATATTTATACTAATTATAGAAAATAGAAAAAATAGAGAAGAAGACCTTGCAGTCACGTAAAGTAGAATTCTGAATATTATTTTTGTATTTATTCAACTAGATTTTTTTTTTAATTATTTCTACTACTTTTTATTCCATAAAAGAATTTCCTAACGGGTATGCTCGAAAATAATATATTTAGTTTTTTGTAATTGGTTTAATTCCACGGATAGTTTTTCTTTCTAATTCAATGGAGCATACATAATAGTAAAACATAGCGCTAACAACGTCTAAAAGAAATGAAAATTCTTACTTATTTATATTTAGTAGATCTAATTTAACTTAATTAGTAATAGTTATTAATATTTTAATACAGTTATTTAATAGTTAATATAGTTTTATAATATGGTTTATGATATAGTTTCCTTACATGATAATTAAAGGACTTAATAGAATAAATAACTTAATTTGGAATTAATGGAAAGAAGAAGGTCTCAAATATAAAAAATCGATAGAAATTAAAAAAAGGAAAACAAAAAGAAATATAAAATATAATAGAGAGAGAAAAGCAGAGAGCAGAAGGAAATCCTTGAAGAAAGCCGTACTGTGATCTCCAACCTCAACGAAGCATCTCTGAATCAATCTAAAGGATTAAAAAAATTCTTTCGTATAAAAAAATCTAAAGGAGACCCCTCGCAAAGACATTCTTTCTTCCAATACATTTACCTTAAGGATAGTGCCCTGCATTTTCTATACCAACGGAGGCCTCCACTAAGAAAAAAATCTATAATATGGAAAAAATAAAATAAATTATCCTTACTTCAAAGCAAAAATTTCCTTAACAATCTATTGAACAAAAAAGACTCGTCCTTCTTACCAAGATAAACCTCAGGCAAATTTTCATAATTGATTACTCCAGACTCCAGGGGCCCGGTTGGTGAGCAAGATACTTTCTGAACGGACACACAATCATTTTAACTTAGGCGCGACTCCCATTATAGTAGTATAGTTAGGCGAAATCTAGTGACTAAAACATTTAGATAACACGGGAAAGATCTAAAATCTAATAGATAATTTTTAATGTATGTGTTTAATCAATTAAAAAAATGTATTCTTTTTTTCTACTATTATTTTATTTAAGATTAATTCTTTATCCACTCAATTCGGAGTTTTAAATAGGCTAGCACGCGGGGTCCTTTGTTTCATAAAAGGTATTTCTTGATCGGAATTTCTGTCTTATTTTTATATTTTTCCATGGGATGGAGCACCCCAACTTGTATCTTCCAGGAACTAATTTTATTTTAAGCATCTTATTATTATCGTTAATTATGATTATTTTGACACTTCATGGTTTTTTGTTAATTTTTCCTTGTTAGTTTTTCATAAATCTAATGCTAAATTTTATTAACGATTACTTTTGTGAATCAAAAAATAATTCTAATTGCAAGTACTCCAAACGCTTTATTTTAATTCTAACATATTTATTGAGTTATTTTTTTCATCGTGCCCTGCTCTTTTCTCTTTTAGTGTAGTTCGCTTTATACACTATTGAAAATATTTTGGGAAAATTTATTAACACGTGACAAATTTTTAAAAATTCTTTAACTAAAATTTTTGTTTGTATAAATGCCAGAATATTTAATAAGCGGGTAACATTTTGTTAATGAGAAAGAAAAATAAATATAAGCCCTAATTTCTTTTATTTCATTTTAATATTTAGAAAAAGGATTTCCTACCCCCGGGTTTACTCTTGTGGATATTTATCGATAATTTTTTTTATTAATAGTTTTTTAATAATATAGATTCTTGAACTAGTCATAAGTTATGTTACTAACTTAAGTTGGCAACAACTACATAAGAACACAGATTTTATTTTTAATTTTGCGTGTAGTTTATTATTTATAATTATAGAAATTTAAGTAATTTAATGAAAAGTGTTGTTTTTATTCTTCTAGTCATACCCTTTAGGACGGATGTTTTTCTGAAAATTTTTTCGTTACATCTTTTTGTTGTTATAATTTAACTATGTACCGCTTTTTGTTTCACAAAGAATATCTAGTTTTTATATCTACTTTATTGTTGAATTGCTGAAACCCTTATTTTTTTATTTTAAATTTATTTTTTCCTTGTACTAGTTAGTAGAATTTATAACTAAAAAAGTAGACAAAATCCTTGACCTATGTAAATACAATTAGAGTAAACACTTAATATTTACTTATTTCGTTTATCGGTTTGTTGATAGAAAATTTAACTCTGTAATCATCAATCAAAAAACTATTTTTCTTCTTTTTTTCTTTTTGTTTTAAAAGTTTTCTTTTCCTTGCTTTCTGATCAAGATTCTACTTTTGTTTTATTAATTCTTATACTTTTTATGCTTTGCTGTTGGTTTTATGTTTGTCGCTCTTGGTTTATATTTTTTTAATTTTTTCTTTACATTGTACTTAATTAATTTACTTCATTTACATAAAGCATAATTTTACAAATAAATGTTACGTTCTGTTTCAAAAGACCTAAAATTTTATTATACTATAAATAGTTTTTGTGAATCCATAAAGAAGGATATTATGTTATTATTAAAAAACAAAGATAATTAAAAAAAAATAAAATTAACCTTTTCTTAAAGATTTCCAAAATTGTTGGTTCATTATTAATGATTTTCACAAATAGAAACATAAATACATATATATTTTACAGTCATAGATATTCAATAAGGATTTTTTCTACTTCTTTTTAATTAATCGGTTAGTGTTTCTTGTTAACTTTAATAAGAAGATTCTTTTTATTCAAACTTAAGTTTTGTTTTAAGTTAGCCAACCTCCTATAGCCTTGAGAATTAATCCGAAAAAGGTATTTTTAATTATTTAAACCTTATTACTTTCTCTTTTCCACTACTTTCCTAAATTAAATTAGAGTTTTACTTTGCTTAGCTTTATGATAAATAAATAAGAGTAGAGTTGGTGAGTAAATATTTCCTAGGCCCGAGGTTTCTGGTTTTTTTGCATGAAAAAGAATACTTTGGTTCATTAGTAAACCTTGAAAGGAGCCTTTAAGATTTTTAATTTTTTCTTATTCTAATCTCTTTTTATTGTTTGTATTTTCTTTGTGAAACTTTGCTTCTATTTATTTTTTACGAATTTTTTTTACTTTTATTGTTCTTTTTTATTTTTACTATCACTGCTTTTTTTTTTTTTTTATTACTTTATTATTTTTCGATTTTTATTATCTAGATATATAAAACCCTGGGGGAAAATACTTTAACAATGAAAAGTATATGCTTGGATGGAAAATAACTCGCAAGTTCATTATTGAATTAGAAAGAATTAGTATAGAATTTACTGTTAGTCTAGAATTAGATCTTTTATGACATTAATTCTACAATTTTTTATTAGATCATTTCTAGAAATTCTCCCCCCAAACAGATATAAATAATAGAATGTAAAATACAATCGTAGAAACTCAGAACACGGGATTCGGTCTTACTAAAATGTATTGAGTCGATTTTGAATACTTTAAATTAGTTATATTATTTTATCTAGGACTAACTGAAAAATGAATTCCATAAAATAATGCATTTTTATTCTTTTATTCAAGCCAACCGAAAAACTCCTGTTGCTAAAGTTTATGCAGTAAAACTCAGAAGACTCCGCTATAAGTGAGATATTTATGTGTATATATTATCAACTCTTTTTAATAGTTTTATACTACATCGAAACTTTGTTTCTTCTATTTTTTGTTATTTTCATTTGGATTCCTAAGTATACGACCAGGGGTACTTGAGTGGATTCAACACTCCGATCTAATAGGAAATCTTGGTAGTGAACAAAAATTGGGAGAGAGCAAATTCTTTCAAGTCATTTATTATTCGACGTACTTCTTGTAAGTGGAAGCTTTTGGTCTCGCTTTTTAATTTTACTTTTTGTAAAAAATATTCCAAGAGTAAGTCGTGAATTCATAGAATTGCTTTCAATTGAAATGCGATTTCACAAAATTTTGGATTCTAAGGAAGACCTTTTCCTGCTCTCTTGCCTTGGGGCTTAAGGTTCTTTTAAAGCGGTAGTTTTTTTGTGGACAACAGGGTGGCAGGTAGATTCTTTTTGATAATTTTTTGCTTTTTAAAAATCTATGTTTTATTAGTTATTTTATTTCAATTTAATCAATTACACATATTATGTCAACCAAAAAGAGGCATTGTTTTATTTGAAGTAATACATTTAAGGCTATTGCTATAGAAATATGGGAAGAAAGTAAACTTCTATTTCTACACGTAGAATATTTCACCAAGAGGTACTTCGTTCTTTTTACAGCCTGGATCGTTCAAGACAAGATTTTTTTCAGTTCCGATAGACTCTTCTTTGCTTAAAAATTTCTTGACTCTTTTGGTTTTTTTGATTATATAGTAAGTGACGGTTTACATTTAACTATACGAATTTTAGTCAACATTAAGAAACTAGATGTCTATATTAGATTCTATTTTATAGAATCCAATTAAAGTAGACCATTTCTCAAACGACTGGGAAAAGTATTTTCATTTTTAATAATAAATCGAAATTATTTGAAATATGCTTGTCTTATTAGACATTCTTGGAAATTCTCTGAATTTAGATTAAACCGAGGTTTGTTTTTAGTTGTATTCTATAACAGGAAACATTATTTACTTTAGAATGCCTAAATTCAGATAGCTTTAATCAGTACTATATTTGGCTATTTTTCTAATTCTATATTTGATTTTTTAATCTCTTCTTTTTCGCTATAAAATTATTCAATGTTTTGAATGCTCTGTTTTTTTTAATATGTAATTTAATGCTTTCCAAGTTATTTCTTTCTTTAGTTTAGGTTGTTTTTTCACTAATTTCATAATTTAATACTTAATTTATAACTTTTTGATTCAAAAAAACTCCGACGCTACGCCCTTCCCTTTATTACGTAAACTATGATCGTGCAATGAATACAGACAATAAATAAGAAAAGCATTTATGAGATAGAGTTCCGCCAATAGGGGGCATGCAGAAGACTTCTTATGATAGCTAAACTTGAAAAATAATATAGAAAATTTTGAGGCTTAACCAGAGAATTAGATCAATTTTTAGATAAACATATATTAAATAATAACTAGACAGAGATTGTATCCTAGATGAACAAGGATTTTGCGACACCCAGCCAACTAAACACGGGCATCTTGTATGCATTTTACCTATTTAATATTGCGAGTTTTTCATTTTAGAAGTGTAGGACCAAAAGTTCCTTTGTTTTCAATTGTCTAAGGAATTAGGTTCGAGGTATTTTAATCCGTCATAGACGGGAGCACGTGAGCTCTGGATCTTTACTTAAATACTGGACAAGGAAAATCTGATTAAACTTCTAAGCGGTATAGTTCAAATAAAATAAAAGGTTGAGTTTCCTATTTACAAGTAGAGAAATCTATTTGTTGTTTTGTTTTTATGCCTAGAATAAAAACACGCCGATAAACAGCGAAGCCTTACTTTATAGTACCTGCGTATGAACAAGAAAAAGGTCGACCACCAAAAATTTGTCTGAAAGTATTCTTATTCATTTAAGTTAATAAAGATCCAAGAACATAATATGTAGTAATCTGGAAAAAGGATATAAGAAAAACCACTTCTTTACCGTAGCCTGTAGAGATACGTACAGTAAAGAGACTTTCGCAGAAAAGAGCACTTTGTTGAAATGTATAACTAATTAAGGAACGTATCCTATGGATTCCTCAGTGTCTCCTTTTTATCTCTCTACTTTGTTTATATAATTTTAATAGTTGATAGAAAAACTTTTGGGTCAGACAAAGACTAATAACAATAAATTGAAAATACAAACAAAGAATCTTAATCGCAAAAATTCTATTTAATTTGGAATGGCCGGGAAATACAAAATTAGGATAATCTAGCTAGATGAGAAAGAATAATTATTAATTGTTTTAGAGGACCGAGAGATCTACATGTTCTGTTGTCAGAGTCAAGGTAACATTAATTAAAGAAAAATTCTCTATCCCTAATTTATATAATATTTAAGTTTCGACATAGATTCAAAAATCTATCATCAAATAACTTGTGCAACGAAGATCTAATGAAAAAATAAAGAAAAGAATAAAGCACAGGCAAAGATTGTCTTTTTAATCACAAAAACCAAAAGGGACTTTATTTATAATAGCACATTTGAAAATTGTAGGCCAAATTAAAAGAACTTTATACATAAAAAGATAAATATAAAGAAAAATAATATATAAACTGCTAGCAAACAGAATGTCAACAAAGAGCAAAAAAGCTATAGAGACAAAGGTCTACGCAAACAGAATGCTTTACTCCACTGACAAGAGACTTTTATAGTGATGGTAGCAGGATCTTACTTTAATTTTAAACTTCTTTTTCAATATTTAAGGCAAAACACTTCCTTTTCCTAAAGTCCTTGAGGCCAAAATCCTAGAGCCATTAACAACAAACTTGTGCAGAAACAGGAACAAGCACTCTTAACTAAACACCTATTATAATGTAATTATGTATAAGAACTTTTTGATCCAAGCTTTTTGAAAAAGAATCTCACTTATCTACTTATTTTATTACAAAATAAGACAAGTTCCCATAAATCTTATTTGTATAATTAAAAGAGAAAAAGACCTGGGACAAAATAAAAACACTAAAAGAAAGCTAAATAGAAAAAAGAAAAATATCAACAGAAAGGAAATCTACGAAGGCTTTGTAAGTAGACTCAAAATAAAAACGATGTAGCACCCGTAAGCTAAATTTAATTATAGAATATAATTATATTCGTGATAGATTTGTGATCTCTTACACTTAAAATTATATTTATAACACAATTTCGTAATATTTTATTTGTATTTTGCTCGAATTTAATGCAATAAATAATTTTCTAAAATGTAAATCTGTATTTATTATATAAAAACAAACTCCTTCTTTATGTAAAGTACTATAATAAAGGATTTGAATTCAAATCGACTAGCTAACAACTATAAAATTTAATTGAGTTTCGAAGCCTGTCAACATGCCAAGGAACTTTTGGAATTTGATAAAAACCAAAACACGTTTATATTTATACTAGAGACAAAGACAAACAAAGAAGTGGGCTAGAAGCTCGCCAAAGAGAAAGAGGTTGGAAATTTTAAAGAAATTTTTTTTTAACTATTTAATTCATTTTATTATTGTTGTAATACGAATGCTCCTCATTTCTGATAGCTTTTTTACTATTAATTTTGCCTCTTTTTGTTTTTTATCAACAAACCTTTTACTTATTTTGTTTAAGAATTGTATTGTTATTAATAAAGTTAATAATAAATAGTATGAAATCTATAGTTTTTTTAATTGTCTTTCTATTTTATTCTTTTTATTATTTTTTCCTTCTCTACTTTATTTTATTTCTTTTGTCTTCTTTTTCGGTTTTATTGTTTCGTAGGATTCCTCTTTCTTTTCATTCTACTTCTCTACTTGTTTTTTGTTCTTTACTTTTTCTATACTTACCAAAATATTTTACTCATGTTTCGAAGGATTTCGAAATTCTTTGAGAAGAATTGGGCCGGAAATGGCCATGGAATCTAGAATCAAAAACTTTTAACACATAAATTCGTGTTTTTTCTAGAATCCTCTTGGCAATTTAAAAGTGGGGTGGAGAATCTGAGACTTTCACTTAGCATTGGAAATCCAAAACCCAGCATTGATGCTATCTAGAATCCACTCGGAAATAAAAAAATTCATCATCGACGACATTGAAAACAGGAAACGGAGACTTTAACACGTTTCCTATACAATCTTTCATTTTGCATGGAAAGTGACCAAATGGCTATTTTTAAATAGTTAATAAGAAGAGGGACGAAGACAGAAAAAGGATCTCGCAAGTTCAAGGACTTTTGTATATAAATTCTTACTACTATCAGTAGCTTTCTTCTGATTATCTATTTTTCGATTTTCTAAGAAATTGCAAAAAAAGCTTCTAATTCTTTATAGCCATTTTTTTATTTACAAATTATAAGGGCTTCTTTTTTCTTTCTACTTGAAAAATTAGACTTCTACTTAGGCGTTGGTTTGTTTTCTTCTTTAGATCTTTCTGCTATATATATAGAATTGTTCAATTTGCATTTTTTTTCGAGCGTCCTTCTTCCTTCTATTTGTTTTCTGCTCTTTCTTTCTCCTTTTAAATTTCTTTTTCCGAATTGCTTGAATTTTATTTTTCTTTCTAATTCCGACTCCTGGGAAGAATTTGATGTTACTTGGATATGGACTATTTGGGTAGACCCGGGACATCGAAATAAGAATCCGGTGCTCTTGTCAGACATTCTTGTGCCTGTGAAATGTGCACATTTTTCTTTGCAGCAGACGTTCTCGTTTTTTTCATGTAGTCAATTTAGGCAAATAGAAATTCCTTCTAGTATTTTTGGATTATAGGACATCTCTCACGATCTTCTCTGACTCGATTTATATTATATATATATTTGTTCTTCTTTCGGTCAATTAGTCCTTTATGGCAAGTTCGTTTGAAATTCTTTCTTAGAGTTGCTTTTCGAACTTTTTTTACTATCCATTAGACTAATATCGAAAAGGGACTTTCTTTCTTTCTTTCTTGACTATATTTCTATATATATAATATGGACAATGACATGACTATAGTTTACTATTTTTCACTAGATATTTCATCTTTCCTTCTTTGTTCTTTTCTATGTCTCTTGTTATTTTTTTTGCTTCTCTGCCTCTTTTCTTTTTTTTCTATTTGCTCTTGTCTTTTATTTATGTATTCTTTGAGAATAATCTTATTCTTTTGTTTTCTTATTTTCTCTGATTTTTTCTTTTATTTGACCTCTTGGTCTCGGTTTTTTCAGATCCTTTTCTTCTTCTTCTTTGATTCTTTCTTTTTGCTCTCTCTTTTTTTTCATTCGATTTTTCTCTCTTCTTTTTCTGGTTTTCCCTTTCTTTGTCTGACTCTTTTTGTCTTCGTCTTGTTTTTTCGGAATTTTCTATGCTTTCGTCTTGTTTTGATTTTTTTCATTCTTGCTCTTTTTCTTTCTGCTCTCTCCTCTTTTTTATTCCTTTGTTCTGACGTTTTTTTTCTATCTCTTCATTTCTTTATTTTCTCTACTTTCTGCTTTCCTTTTTTTCTTTTCTACTCTTGTTTTCTTCTTTTTGTTGCTTTCTTTGACACGTTTTTTATTTTGCTTCTTTTCTTTCTGATTTTTTTCTTCCTTCTGTACTAGGATTGAATTACTTTCTTTTGTTTTCTCTCCCCTCTCTTTTTTTGCATTCTTGTTTTGTTGACGAATCTCTTTTTCTTTTCTTAATTTTCTATTTCCCTTTCTATAATTCTTATTCTCTTATCTGGTTTTCTCCCTCTCCTCTGTCTCTTGTTCTTCTTCGATTTCTTTTCCGTCTCTTCTTTCTTTGTGCTTTTTTCTCTCTTGTTTTTTGTTTTTTTTCTGATCTTCTCTTTTTCTGTCTCTTCTTTCTTTTCTTGCTTTCTATATCCTTTTTCTTTTTCTGTGATTGGATTTCTTTCTCGTTTTCTTATGTATTTTGTTTACTTTCTTTTGTTATTCAAGTACTTTCTTTCTGACTTTTATGATTCTTTTCTTTCCTATGCTATTTGTTTTTTCTTTCTCTATGACTTTTATGATTCCTTTCTTTTCCCCCTTTCTGTCTTTCGATTTTCTTTTTGTGTTGTTATTTTTGGGATACTTTCTTTCTTTCTTTGCTCTTTCTTGTCGTCTCCGTGTTTTCTGCCTTTTCTTTCTTATTCTCTCTTGTTGTTCTTTCTGTACAATCTGCTTTTACCGTCTTTTGTTATTCTTTTAATTTTTGTATTTGCTCTCTGACTCTGACTTTCTATTTTTCTTCATTTTCTTTTTTCCTCTGACTCTCTCTGGCTTTTAGAATTCCTTTCTTTTTTTCCCTTTCTTTTGTTTCTCTTCTTTTTTTATCTCTTTTTTATTTTGATTCTCTGTCTTTTTTTTGTTCCGATTCTCTCTCTTCTTAATTCTGATTTTTCTTTTGTTTTGTATTTTTCTTAATCTTTTTTTCTTTCTGTCTCTTTTTTCTGTTGTGTTGTTGTGTTTTGGGGGTGCTAGTCGATGGACTCCAAAAACACTTCTATGGAATCTGTAGCTTCGCTTGTATTTTGGAAAATATGAGCTAGACGCATTTGGGGGCACTATTTTTCTTTGATTATTTTTCTGGTTTTGCTTTATCGAGCTCTCTTCTTTGTTCTACTTTCTGTTCTCTTACTAATTTCTTTTTTCTTTAGAAAAGACTGCAAGATTGATTTTTCATTTCTTTAGATAGTTAAGAAAAAAAGAAAGAGGAAAAATTGTTGAAATCTTTAAAAGTCTAGACGGAGGAATATTTGACCATTTAGTAGTTGAAGCAATCTAAAAAAGAGAAGACTGTCTCTATTTTTCATTGTTTTGTTGTCGTCCACTCATGCTAAGCTGTCTTGTTGTAATCCAAATAGATATTAAGTTGAAAAAAGAAAACAAAAGACAAATGCGTAGTGTTTGTTGTCGTCTATTGCGATTCCCATCTGAGGGAAAATAATGCTAAGTAGAATTTTTCTGTTATTCTCTAAAATAAAAATCTTTGTTGTTGAAGAATGAATTTCTAAATAATTTGGGGTAAGGATTCAGCCTTTTTCTGTCTATTTATTTTTAGATTCTTTCAAATATGAAATAAATAAGTGTTTATTTTTTACGCATTTATATAAATCAAAAAGAACGCACTAAACTAGTATATAGTATTATATAGCATATATATAATAATATTTATTAATTATATTAAAATTTAAATTAATTTTACTTTATTAAATTACTAAAGAATCTTCTTTTCTCCTTCTTCCTGCCGGTCTTTTTCTTGTTGTTTCTCTTGTTCTTTGTCTTTTTGTTATATCTAGGACAACGGAAGAAGTGACTTCTGTAATATAGACCTTTTTGATCTGCTTTTTTCTCCCTCTTTCTTCTGTTTCTTTCTTTTGCTTTTTTCTCTTTCCGAACCTTTCTTTTGTTTTGTTGTTTTCTTTTTCCTCTCTCTCTTAATTTTTTTCTATTTGTTTGTTTTCTTTCTACTCTCTTGTTTTTTTCTCTTGTTGTCTTGTTATTTTTCTAAGTCCTTGTTTTCCTTTAGTTTCAGATCTTTTTTCTTGTTTTCTTTCATTTTTTCTTTCTCTCTTTATTTCTCGGAACCTTCTCTCTTGTCTTTGTTCTTTTCTTTCTTTCTATTTATCAGCTTTCCGCTTCTCTTTCTAGTTTTCTCCCTTCCTCTTTTTCTTTCTCTCTTCTTTTTTTCTGTTTGTTTTTGTTCTTCTTTTTCTTCTCTCTATTTTTCTTGTTTTTTTTTCTTTTATCTTTCTTCTCTTTCGAACTCTTTCTCTGATTTTTTTCTTTGTTTTTTCTCTCGTTCTCTTTCTGATTCATTCTTTTTGTCTCTTCTCCGCTCTTCTGCTTCTGTCTTCTTTCTTTGTCTTTTCTTCTTTCTTTTGTTTTTTCTTCGCTAGATTCTTGAGTAGACTGGAAATTCAATAAGGAACCCAAATCCATTTACTAATCGAAAGGGAATTCCGAAACATTTTGAGTGGTTGGTGGGTAGGTTTGTTAGAGCTTCTGCTTCAAGAACCCAGGAATGTTGGTTTGAATCTATTAACCTTTTTACTTTCCCTCTTTTGATTTCTTTGATTATTATCCTAAGCCTTTTGCTTCTCTTCTTTCTCTGATTCTTGTTATTCTTGGGATATCTGTGATTCTTTGTTTGCCTTTCTTCTTCTCTCTTTTTCTTTTATGTTTTCTTGTTCTATGTTCTTTCTTTTATTTTGTGTTTTCTTCTGTGTCTTTTGCTTTTTTCTTTGTCTTCTTCTTTTTTCTTCCTAGAACTTCACGCTTACGCTTTTTTCTTCTTCTTTTTTCCGCTTTTTCTCTTTTTTTGTTTTTTCCTTGATCTCTTTTTTCTGTCTTTTTTCTCTGTCTCTTTTCCTTTTTAGGAGGGAGATGCCTTATTTCGCCTGGCTGGATTCTTCGTAGGAAGTAGAAGGGCTTTTCTTTTGTTTTTGTTTCTTCTTATTTGGAAGTAGCTCGTTCTTACCTTCTCTGCTTTCTTACTTTCTCTGCTCTTTTTTCTCCTTCATTGGGTTTTTTCTCTTTTGACGTCGTTATTTTTCTCTTTCTCTACTTTTTCTCTTTCGCTTCTTTCTCTTTGGCTTTCCCTTCGACCTCTTGGTCTCGTTCTTTGAGAACCTTCTTTCTCTTTGCTCTCTTTTTTTCTTTGATTCTTTTTTCTCTTTTGCCGGATCTTTTTGCTTGGTCAATGTTTTGTTTTTTTTGTTCTGATTCTTTTTCCTCTCTCGTCTCTCCTTCTTCTTCTGTTCTCTTGTTTTTCGTTTCCTCTTCTCTCTTTCTTTTCCTTGGTCTTTTTCTCCTTCTTCTTTTTTTGTGTTGTGTTTTTTCCCCTCTCCTTTTTTCTCTTTCTCTTATTCTTTGACTTCTTTTCTTGTCTTTTCTCTTTTTGGTTCTTCTCTGTCTTTTCTTTCTTCTCTTTCTCTTTTGTTCTCTCTTCTTTTTATTTTTTTCTCTCTTTGTTTCTTTTCTTGTTCTTTCTCTCTTTTTATTTTTTGTTTGAAACTATTTATATAATCTTTTTCTTTCTGTCTTTTCTTTTTTTCTTCTTTGTTTTCTTTTTTTCGTTCTTTTCTTTTTCTTCGTATTCATTCTTCTATTTCTGAAATATTTCTTTTCTTTTGTGAACGATTTTTCTTTAGATCATTACTTTTTTATCGGGATTCTTTTTGTTTTTCCTTTCTTTGTTGCTCGAATTCCTTCTTTTTCTGTGCTTTTTTTCTTTCTATCTATTTTTGCATTCTTTATTAGGATCTCGTTCTTTGAGAACCTTGTTTTTGCTATCTCTCTCTTATTTTGGTTCTTCCTTGTTGTCCCTCTTTTTTTTTCTTTCTTTGTTTTTTCTTTTGGGACTGCTTTTTCTCTTGCTCCTCTCTTCTTGTTTTTTTGTTTCTTTTCTCGTCCTGGTTGGCGAACCTTCTCTTTGCGGCTTTTGTTCTTTGAGAACCTTTCTTCTTCTTCTTTTCTTTTCTTTGGTCTTGTGTCTTCTTTCTTGTTTTCTTTCTCTTGCTTTTCTTGTTTTCTTCTTCTGTGGCTCTGGTGGGATCTCTTTTGCGTTCGTTTTTGTTCTTTTGGAACCCTCTTGTTCTGCTTTTTCTTCTGTTTCTTTCTCTTTTTTATGCTGTTCTTTTTTGTCTTTTTTCTCTTTCGGATTCTTTTTCTTTGTTTTCTTTCTCTTGCTTTTCTTCTGCTTTTGTTTCTCTTTTTTTCTCTTTCTTGTTTTCTCTTCTTTCTTTCTTTTTATGGTGCTTCTTTCTTTCTTGTTCAGAAGGACCCTTCCATTTGTCTGTCTTGTTCTTCTTACTCTCTTTCTTTTCTTCTTGTTGTCTTTCTTGTTCTTTTCTTTCTTTCTTTTTCTCTCCTTTGTTTCTCTTTCTATCTATCTCTCTGTCTCTATCTTTCTTTTCTCTCTTCTTCTTTTTTCTTCTGCAATCTTTTCTCTTTCTTTTTCCTCTCTCTTCTCTTATTTCTTTGTCTCTTTCTTTTCTTTTTGCCTGTTTTCTTTTGCTGTGTTCTTTCTCTGTGTCTCGTTTTTCTTTCTTCTTTTCTGTTTTTTCTCTTGCTTCTTTCCTCTCTTTTTTGAATCTCCATTTGGGACTTGTTTTTCTTTTGTTTTCTTCTCTCGATTTGCGACTTGTTCTTTCCTTGCTCTCTTTCTTCTTGCTGCTCTGTTTTCTTTATGTTCTCTTCTTTTCCTCTTTCTTTCTCCTCTCTCTCTTTTTCTCTTTTGTTGCTCTTCTCTTTCTCTTTGGATGAAACTGTATGAGAAGTTCTCTTATCCTTCTTTCTCTCTTTTACTGCCTCGGTTTTCTTCTTTATCATCTTCTTTCTTTTGTTCTGATTGTTCTCTCATTTTTCTTTTCTTTCTGCCTTTTTTCTTTTCTTTCATTTTTCTTCTCTTTCTTCTTGTGGGTGCTTGTGCGTATCTTTGGCACGCAGGAATTCTTTTTCTTTCTAGAATTCTTGTTTTTATTTTTCTTCTGGTTCTTTTCCTTCTTTTTCTCTTGCTCTTTCTTCCTCTTCTTCCTTCTGGTCTCTCTCTTGTTGTCTTGTTTTCCTCTGTTTTTTTCTGGTTTTTTGTTGAGGACTTGTTTTTGTCTTTTCCTTTCGACCTGTCGCTCCCGTTCTTTCAGAACCATCGTCCTCTCGTCTTCGTTCCTTTGGAAGTTTCTTTCTTGTTCTTTTCTGTCTCTTGTTTTCTCTTTCTCTGATTCTTTTTTTTTGTTCTCTTTTTTCTCCTTTTCCTATCTTATTCCTCTTGTTCTTTTTATGATTCTTCCTCCGGTTCTCGTTCTTCTGTCTCCTTCTTTCTGTCTTTCTGTCTCGTTGTTTCCTCAACTACTCTAAACTCTTCGACTCTGGTTTTCTCTCGTTCTTCTGTCTCTTTCTTTTTGTCTTTCTGCTCTTTTTTTTCTTTTTTCTCCTCTCTTTCTTTATTTCTTTTGTTCTCTTTCTTCATTTATCTTTTGTAACTGTCTTTCATTCTTGCTCTCGTTCTCTATCTTGTTTTTTTCTTCTGTTTTCTTCTTTTGTTCTTTTTTTTTCATTATTTTCTCTCTTGTTTTTGGTTTCTTTTTTTTCAGCCTCTTTATTTTTTTCTTTCAGCCTCTTTTTCTTTTTTTGCTTTCTTTCTTATTTCTGTCTTGTTCTTTCACTTTTCTCTTTATTCTTCCTCTCTTTCTTGTCTTTTTCGCTTGTCTTTTGGTTTTCTGTGATTCTTTTTCCTTTCTCTCTTTATCTTCTTTTTCTCTGCTTTCTTTTCTTTTTTGCTTTTATTTTTGTTCTTTGTTTCTCTTTTTCTTCTTTCTTTTTCTGTCCTCTTTTTATTTTTTCGGACTTCTTTTCTTGTTATTTCTTGTCTTTCTCTTCGTTTTTTCTTGTATCTTTTTCTTTCTATGTTTTTTTCTCCTTCTTTCTTCTCTCTTTCTGTTTCTTTCTGCATCTTTTTATTTCTTCTTTTTTTGTTCTTTCTGACTTGTTTCCAGACTCCTCTTCTTTTCTCTCTTTCTCTCCATTCTCCGTTTGGTTATCAAACAACGGGACTGGGTTTTCTGTGATAGTGTTGCATCGATTCTTAGGAGCTTCTGTCTGTGCCGTAGAATCCGTATGCATATATTCGCGCTCTTGTGCTTTTCTGATTTTTTCTTTCCTCTCTTCGTTTTTTTTGCTTTTTCTTTTAGGACATCTTTGCTTTCTTTGTCTTCTCTCTCCTTTTTTCTCTTTCTTTTTTTATTTCTTTTCTTCTTTTTGCTCTCTTTTCTTTTTCTTTATTTTTGTTTTGGGACTTCTTTCTCTGCTTTGTTCTGCTTCTCTCTCCTCTCTTTTTTCTTTCTCTGATTCTATTGTTTTACCTTTTCTTTTATTTTCTACCTCTGATTCTTCTTTTCTTTCTTATTTCTCTTTCTTCTTTTCTTTCTTCCTTATTTCTCTTTCTTCTCTTCTTTCCTTCCTTTCTTCTTCTCTCTTTGTCTTTTCTTGTTTGTTCTGTTTACTCTGTCTTGTTCTCTCTTTTTTCTTTCTTCTCTTTTCTTTTTTTCAGATCCCTATTACTTGAATTTCCGGACACTTGGCGTCAAACACGAACCAGCCCTCCAACGGTGTATAAAAAGCACACACATACAAGTTTGTCTTGAGCAATAAGAATTTCGCAAACTCAAACTCCCCATCTTCCAATCTCGGGGGCATATTAGATCCTTCCACCACCCCATCTATTTTCTTCTTTTTTCGTGGAATAAGAACCATCACCTCAAGCACTGGACATCCAGCCCCTGCCCAATGCAGATTTCTGATTCCTTCAAATTCCTCGCCATCGTATGTAGCCATGGTTCGAATCCATGA
This sequence comes from Plantago coronopus, assembly GCA_036897195.1. Lineage (NCBI taxonomy): Eukaryota > Viridiplantae > Streptophyta > Magnoliopsida > Lamiales > Plantaginaceae > Plantago > Plantago coronopus. The sequence goes on from JAYMSL010000065.1 coordinate 47,594, forward strand.
GATTAGTTCGATGAATTTTTCCCTACTCCCCGCGTCGTCTTCAATATAAAATCGACGCCGATGGTTTTTCGGAATATTTTCAGGGTCACTAGACAAAATAAATAACATATTTAATTAAGTTATAAAATAATAAATATATTGCAAGGTATGATAAAAATTGATCGGAGTAAAAAAAAGTAGTTACGTACAGAATAGGTATCTTTCTAGAGAGGTGAGAGGAGGTCGGAGTTTTGCTTGTTGGTGTAGAAACCAAAGAGGGTGAAGCAGAATCGGTGAACTTTTCTATTTTGCGTCTCTTTTTCTGTCTCTTGGAGACAGAGCTCGACGACTTGGAGACAGAGCTCGACGACCCATCTTCCTGAGTTCTCCTTCTTTGAGTTCTACTTCTTTTCATTATCCTGAAATATGATTAGGTAAGTTAAAAATCCAAAAACAAAAAAAAAAACAACATCCAATAATATAAGAAGGGATAAAAACTATGGAACAAAGAGTATATAAAATTCTTATCTTTTCCATGTTGTCAGGCAATAATCTTGAGCTTAGATATTCATGTGTGTAACCAACACAACAGAACTTTCTTTTAAATCTCTATTTCAATTGCGGCCTCGAACTATCAATCACAACATATAGCTACGGTTTATACCTATCCATATTGGGAAAAAAAACAGTTTGCAGGTGGAATTGTAAGATGTGTTCTTCTCAAGATTCCCAAGAATATTACATGCACGAACAAAATATAAGACAAAACAGTATACATTTTTCTATGAAGCTAACTGAAATTACCTGGTTCCGTTGTAGTTTTCCTGACTGTCGCATTTTTGTTATTTGTTTTCCTGACTGTCTGTCTGGGCTTCAATCTGATAGAATATCTTTTGTTTTCCTGACTGTCTGTCTGGGCTTCAATCTGATAGAATATCTTCAAATCCCAAACAATAAGCTACGTCCAACAGAATATTATTTGATGAATACCAAATCCCACAAACAAATTGCATCACAGAAGTCCACTTCTATGGCTCTACCACATAATCTGCAAATCACAAATATAATCCGACAGGTAACATAACATAGCATAGCCAATGGTCTTAAAATCATATACCAGCCTGTTCAGACAGTAGGAGAAAGAGGAGATAGTAAATTCACAAAAAATGTAAACAAACAAAGAATCTGACCTGTAACATAGCATAGCAGTGCATCTAATCACCAGCAAGGAACAAAACACCAATATTAATCCATCAACGATCCATATTCAGTAACTGAAAACTCTTCAGTAGAATTTCTAGATATACTACTAGTACAATAATATCAGAGACACTTACAAAACATCATGACAAGAATTGGATGATCATGAAAAACAAAACCAGTAACATATAGAAAACTAACACAGTGAACATGTTTCCATAATGTTTCAAAAATAAAAATGAAATATAAAGATAACAATTTTCTCAAACAAAAGACTAGTAATATATTCATGAGTTATATTGATATCATACCTTCGCTTCTCCTGATTCTACTCCACGTTCCTTTCTTTCTAACAGGCTGCAAAACTTTATTCTTGGCTATGAGATCTTCAATTTTGGAGTTCACACAAGCATGCATCTTGCCATTGGTATTATCACGATCATTCTTCTTCCAATCAATATGATGCCTTCGTAGGTTGACGTTGCACAACACACCTAAGGTGTATCTCAAACCTTTCATCGATTCCATATGAGTACGTAAATTATCCACGCCTACTTTTGTGACCTGCTTATCTGACAAGGCATACTTATACCATGCCTTGCTCAAATTTGAATAGTTCTGTATAATCAGCTCAAAAAAATCAGGCGATTTTGCTTTAAGGGTACGATCGATTTGTCCAACACCTTTGCAAAAACCAAGACAAGCATCATTCAAAACAGCACTTGGACTATCCCCATAAAGGTGTATAGTCTCCTCAAGTGCATAGGGTCTCCTTCTCCTTCGAATGGTTTTACCATTAGATTGGCCAAGAGTATTGGATATTAGGTTTTGGATGGACTGAAATCTAGCAGCTTCAGACAGATGAACAAAGAATACTTGACAAGCCCGTTTCATCTCCTCTGCCACCTCTGGCTGCTCTATAGTAAGGTCATGCTCGTTCATGCTATGCAATGCCTTTATCATACGCTTGGGTCCAACTCTTTTCCATGGCTTCCCAACATATCTCTCATCCTGATTTTTCAATGTTCTCTCTCCTTTTTTCTCTTTCTTTTTTTATTTCTTTTCTTCTTTTTGCTCTCTTTTCTTTTTCTTCTTCTTTATTTTTGTTTTGGGACTTCTTTCTCTGCTTTGTTCTGCTTCTCTCTCCTCTCTTTTTTCTTTCTCTGATTCTATTGTTTTACCTTTTCTTTTA